>APFE030972623.1:27956-39300 GCA_000404065.3 Pinus taeda
CCATAGCTTATGCATTATTTTTAGTATGTTTATGTCATTTGTACGAATAAGGGTAGTCACTCTTCCTAGGTGGCTAACATGTGCTTATTTCAGGTTTTTTGACACATGTTGGAGCAAAATCGAGCAATCATGGGCTAAAAGATAGCCAAGCCTGAGGTGAGGATTCGTAGGGGGTTGTCTATGGCATTGAATAACCCTTCCTTGAGATCTTCACCCCCAACTCTGAGCTCCAAAGACCACCAAAACCGAATCTAGAAGGCAGCCATGCAGATTTTAGAAGGGACTGTCTAACTCACAGTTTGGACAGCCGAGTTCCACAGATTGAGGAGGCTAGATAGGTCCCTCATGATGTATAAATGTTGAGGCCTCAACCTTCGTAAGGGACTTTTGAAACCATTGTGTATTTTGCACCTCAGTGCTACTAGTTTTACTTTGTGCTTTTGTAGCCATTTTTGGCATCACTCTTATGATTATTTTTTGATAATGAGAAGCAGTTCGATTTTATATCAAATCTGAGTTTTCCATAGGAGCCATAGTTCTCAGGGTTGGGCCCAACCGAGAGCCTAGGGCCTCCTTTCTGTACTATTACTTTTCCTTTATGCATCATTGTTTCCCTTTATGCATTTAAATGTATTTATGTTAGGCAGATTTAGTTATGTTGCTTGGATAGATCATTGTTTATGAATGAAATTGCTTCAGGTGTTTTGGTAGGATAATAACAGAAAAAAATTCAAAGAAAAGGGACAACCACACTCTCGGTTTCACCTCATCCTTATTGGATCAGGGGTTGGAATTGAAGAAACAGTGCTGCCCCAACAAAAACACTAGTTTGCTTGACCATGCAATCCTTAGTGTACTGTTTTCCTTTACAGAAGTTAGTTATGAGTTTAGAGCTCTGAAATGTTTCTCTGCATAGTTGATGTACATGGTTTTCTCTCCAATACAACTATTGTTCCTTCATGCTTTTGATAGGTAGACTAGATTAGCTCAGGTTTTGATCATTTGCAAGACTTTGTTAATTTGGTCGAAGTACACCATGCAGGGCATCTCCTCCACTCTTTCATCCACCCAAAGCGTCATCTGAGCCACCTGTTCCATCCTAGCTGAGTTCCTCGTTTCCCATCTGTCCTTTTTTTTTTTTACGTAACCCTACCTTCTTGCTCAATCATTGCCTTAGCCTTCTTCAAGCCAAGTCATCCTTCTACACCTTCTCACCACTCCATCCACCAGCCCCTAGGCCACTTTAGATCCCTACCCTACCTCCAGATCCATCCATGCATCTTCCCTCACTCACCCATCCTCTAAAAACCAATTTTCAAAAATCCTGTAGAAACTTCTGAACATCTTGTAGAAATTCCTGAACATCCTGTAGAACCCTTGCAAACTTCCTGTAGAAGCTCACAAATGAGGTTTCTTGATAGCCAAACTTTGTGAAACTCTATGGAAAGGTGTTAGGGACTCCTTAGACCCTCTATGAACCTTTCCAATGTTTTCCAAGCATTTATCCTCCTTGATCCACCCCTGCACAGTAAAGCACAATCCAAGCATATGCATGATGAAATTGACAACTTAATAAAAAATACAAAAAGATGTTTTCCTAGGACAAAGGTAGTCTAAAGAAATGTATTTTACCTTCATAGAAGTAATGGCATCTCTTTCAGTAGTTTGCATTCTCATCTTTGCATCAGTAGGACTAGCTGGTAGAATTAGGGTTTGCTAGGGTTTGCACTTTCCTTCAATTTTTCAATCTCTTTTTGCACGTAGATTAGCTTCCTTTGAGTTAGCTTTCATCAATCAATTATAAATCTTATTCTAAGAGCTCATAGAAGTTGGCTAAATCCCCTAGCAGACTTGTGCCAGCTAACCAAGTGACAGCTGCAGCAAGAGCTAGTACTTGTGCATACAACACCGTTGCTTCTAAGTTTTTTACGTAAAACCGGGTTGATAAAAGTAAAGAAGGGAGTCCCAAGAGTTGTAGCATTATTGCTGCAATACTGGAGCCCACCATCTTTTTGGTGCCGTTGCCGGGGAAGCGTCAAAGTATTGGTTATTGTTGTTTTTCTTCTTTTTTCTCCTACAACCTTCTGCTAAGTAGTTTATTTCATTTCCATTCTGCAATTTCATTTCTACAAAAGTAGAGTAGACATTTCCTGCTTTCATAGATTAGCATTTAAATTTTTCAATTTCAATTCTACAAGCGTAGATTAGCATTTCATTCCTGCAATTTCATTTGAGCAGAATAGATTAGTCCTTTCCTACTTTCATTTCAATTTCACATTCTCATTTCAGCAAGGTAGCTAGTTGCAGTTCAACCTATTTTAGTTTCGCAGGTACCAGCAGAGAAAAAAACAAAAGCAAAAAAGTCTTTCCATTTCATGCCTCATAGGAATAGAGATTATCTTGGCAAATCCTTACCCAACACCCCCACGACATCACTAAGTCAACCTTCTCTCTTCTCTAGTGACAGTGAGCCAGAAGAACCTATAGGCGAACCTCCTGAGACATACGAAGATCCTATAGTAGAAGAATAGTTAGGGAACACTCCATCTGAGGCCATGGCTGAAAACTGAAACGGTGGAAGAGAAAAAGAATAGAGGGTGCCTTTCCCATCCAAGAGACGAATGGAGACATGAAAATGAAAAACGTAAGTCCCTCTGCTCTACCTCACTTCCATGGATTGACTACTGAGGACCCTGATAACTTCCTGTTTGAGTTTGTTTTCCTTTGTTGAACTTATGACTATGCTGAGGATGAGCAAAATCTGAAACTCTTTCCCTCTACCCTCAAGGACATGGCATTACGTTGGTTCATGGGGTTACCTAGAAACACTATCACCACTTCGGCTTAGATGCAGCAAGCTTTCAACGCCAAGTACCAAGACTACTGTAGGTCCAAGGAAACTAAGGGAGAAATCTTTTGGATGACCATGGGAAGCGATGAATCTTTGGAAGACTATGATGAGAGGTTCCAACTCAGTTATAAACGGGCCAAGTGCACACTTGACCCAGAATCTCTGAAGCTGGTTCTTCTCCGAGGAGTCCCTGAAGACCTTCTGGATACCCTTAACATGATAGCTGGAGGATACATATACCAACTACCTTATGAGGACATAAAGACCGTGTTTAGAAACCATTCTAAGGTGGCCTGGAAGAGAGGTAGGGGGAATCATATCTCAGCTAGTACCTATTTCTCCAAGTGTGAGTTTTCTAACCAGATGGAATACCTTAAGAGATAAATGAGACAGACTATTGCCATGTAACTTGATACCTTCTGAATTCAGCAAAAGAAACAAGAAGCTGAGAGGGCTTTGGCCATTTTTTGTCCTAGATGCATGAGGAAGCATCCCAAGAATGAGTGCCCATTGCACTCAGTAGAGGTATGTTTCGTTTGTGAGGAAGACCACCCCACCAACCAATGCTCTACCTTGCCAGGATTTAAAGCCATGTACCTAGGGACCGAGGTGGCTACTGAACCTCTCTACTTCCTCAACCAAAGGAGGCCTCATGGACCTAGACCTTATCAGCAGGGGATGCAAGGGTCATCCCAAGCTTATTACCACCCCAACCAATCCGCTCATATACCTTCTTGGGGTGGCCCTGCTCATCCTTCCTGGTCCGCACCTCCTCCGTGGTCTTATCCATCTCCATACCACACTCAACCTCCTTCTCACTTGTTTCACTCTCATGCCCAGCCGCAACCTCAGTGGAGTGCACCTCAACCGGGGTGGAGGCCCCAATACAACACTCCTCCCGCCATTCTCCCACCACCACCAACTCAACCACAACCATTACCTCCTGCTCCTCCCAGACAACCTCAGATGCCTGCTCAACCGAACCCGAACCCCAACAACAGACAGGCCCAGCAAGTATATACTGGGGAGACAACATGCCCTACCTATGCTGTGGAGATCTAGGAGATCAACCTACGATCTGGGAAGGTCCTTCCAGAATGCCAACCTCCTCCCCTAGAGGAGGAGGAAGAGAAACAGGAAAGTGAACCCCGAGCCATTCCACCCTTTCCTGAGTGACTCACAGTAACCACACAACCCAACCCAGAAGAGGATGAGCTTTTAGGAGAACTCAAGCAGTTGTGTGTGAAAATACCACTTGTCCAGGCCATAAAAGATGTACCGATATACAACAAATTGATTAAGGAGAAGTGTTTCAGGCACCCAGGCAGGCGAAAGAAAGATGCCTCAACCATCAATGTCATAGGACAACTGTCCGATCTCATGTTGGGGCAAGTAATCTGTCGGAAGTATTTGGACCCTGGGAGTCCTGTAGTTGATGTCCACATCAATGGCACCATTATACCCCACACTTTGATTGATCTAGGGGCCGCCATTAATGTAATGACCAGGGACACCATGCTTAAGCTCAATCTTCAGAGTTCCCTAAGGAATACCTCGACAGTGCTGCAATTGGCAGACCGCTCCACCGTGACTCCCGAAGGGATTGTGGAAGATGTCTTGGTCTCTGTTGACTCTTGGGAATACCCTGTGGACTTTTTGGTCCTTCAGCCAAAGGCAAAACTCACGGGATATCCCCTCATTTTGGGAAGGCCTTGGCTGGCTACTGCAGATGCTTACATCAGCTGTCGAGCCGAAAGCATGACCATAAAAAATGGGCCTATGTCCAAACAGCTGGTCCTATACCCTCCTGCCCAACCTCTGCTAGAACATGACTTACCCCTCTGGTTGGAAGAAGGAGAAGAGGACGAGGTCTACTCTACACCATTATGCACATTAGAGGCCACAAGGGGAGGTCCTCCAACCGAGGATGATTTGACTGAGAACTTAATCCAAAATCCTCCCCCTGGTGCACTATCCTTGGAAGAGTTGGTGGAAGATACCCAGGCCAACGCTTTAGTGGACCCATGTGCCACTAATCTGACCACCCTCAGAGTTAAGAATGTGGAGTTTGGCCCTGATATGACTTTGACGATAAGCTCCTCTCTCCCTCCCTCTCAGGAAAAGGAGCTATGTAGCCTCTTGACCCGCCATTTGGAGGCCTTTGCTTGGAGCTACAAGGAAATGAAGGGAATCCATCCCTCGGTTTGTACTCATCATATCTACATCAAGGAGGACTGTAAACCAGTCAGGCAACCACAGAGGAGAATGAATCTAGCCCTCAAGGACATTGTTAAATGTGCAAAAATTGTTGGATGCAGGATCCATCTACCCCATCTCGGATAGTGAATGGGTTTCTCCTCTGGTGTTGGTACCCATGAAAAATGGGAAATGGAGAATCTGTGTGGACTACAGAGAACTGAAAAAAGCCACCAAGAAAGACCACTTCCCCTTACCTTTCATAGATCAAGTGTTGGATGGTCTGGCAAGGAAGAGGTTTTTCTCTTTCCTAGATGGGTTCAGCGGGTATAATCAGATCCAAATCAGCCCAGAGGACCAAGATAAGACCACGTTCACTTGTCCATGGGGTACCTTTGCCTATCGCGTCCTTCCCTTTGGGCTATGTAATGCCCTTGCCACTTTCGAGAGAGTTGTATTAAGCATCTTTGCTGAGTTGGTCCATGATTCGGTAGAAATCTATATGGATGACTTTACTCCTTACGGGTCTAGCTTCCAGGAAGCCTTATGCAACCTGGGAAACGTTTTGAGCAAGTGCATTGAGATGAACCTGTCCCTTAGTCCTGGGAAATGTGAATTCTTGATGACTCAAGGGACCGTGCTAGGTCATACCATTTCTTGCCAGGGGTTACTGGTGGATCCCAGTAAGATTGCTATCATCGAAAAGGTCCCACCTCCTCAGAAGGTGAGAGATGTTCAGAGTTTCCATGGCTTAGCAGGATATTACAAAAGATTCATTAAAGACTTTAGTAAGCTAGCCTCGCCATTGTTTGGCCTCTTAGCAAAAGATGTTGAGTTTAAATGGTTGGATGACTGCCAGAGGGCTCTGAATGAATTGAAGGATAAGTTGGTGTCTTCTCCAATTCTGAGAGGCCCAAACTAGGCCCTACCTTTCCACATCCACACTGATGCCTCAAATAAAGCTATAGGGGCAGCCTTAGGACAAGTTGAAGAAAAACTTCCATATGCTATATACTTTGTCAGCAAAAACTTATCCAAGGCAGAAATGAATTATACGGTAACTGAGAAAGAGTTCTTAGCCGTGGTCCATTCCCTGAACAAGTTCAGACACTACATCACTGGCTATCAAACATTTGTACATACTGACCATGTTGCAATTAGATATTTAATGAATAATCCTGATGTGAATGCTCGTATTATTAGATGGTTACTTTTGTTACAGCAGTTTGATTTGACTATCATTGACAAACCAGGTAAAGAAAATGTTGTTGCTGACTTCTTGTCTAGATTGAATTTGCCTGCAAGTGAAGAAGGAATAGTGGATGACCAGATGCCAGATGAGCATCTGTTTGCTATCTCAGTACTCTCCCCATGGTTTGTTGATATAGCAAACTATCTGGTCTCAACATAGTTCCCTTCGAATCTATCCTCAAGGGAGAAGAGTAGAATCGTGAGGAAAAGTGCCTCATTCACTTGGATCGGGGGCAACCTGTTCAAACTTGGCCCTAATCAGATCTTAAGGAATTGTGTAAGGGAGGAGGAAGTCTTTGACATTCTCCTAACCTATCACGATGGGCCTTGTGTAGGACATTTTGCAGCCAGGAGGACTGCCTTCAAAATTCTACAGGCAGGCTATTATTGGCCCACTCTTCATCAAGATGTCAGAAGATATATCAGCAAATGTGACCGATGCCAAAGGATGGGGAAACCGACTCCAAGGGACAAAATTCCTCTCCAACCTCAGGTGACTCTTGAGCCATTTGAGAAGTGGGGTATGGATTTTGTGGGTCCTATCAACCCTCCTTCAAGGCAAAAGTCTTACATGATTGTGTGCACAGACTATCTGACAAAGTGGGCAGAAACCAAGGCAATCAAAGCAACAACAAAAGAAAAGGTGGCTGAGTTTTTAAGAGAAAACATTTTCTACAAATTTAGCTACCCAAGAGAGTTAGTCACCGATCAAGGAAGCCAGTTCACCTCCAACTCGATTAAAGACTTGCTTGCTCATCACAAGATCAAGCATAGTACTTCCACCCCATATCATCCTCAAGCGAATGGGCAAGCAGAAGTCACCAATAGAGCACTAGAGGGGATTTTGACTAAGGTGGTGAGCAACAGTAGAAAAGATTGGGAAGATCGCTTGGTTCAGGCCACTTGGGCCTACAACACCACTTGGAAGACCACAACCAGTTTCACACCCTATGAGCTGGTCTATGGGAAGAGAGCTTTGTTGTCAATTGAGTTTGAATACAACACAATGAGGATGGTAGCTCAGCTGGACCAAGATCTCAGCCGTGCTCAACAAAAAAGGTTAATGCAGTTGAATGGGTTAGATGAACTTTGAATGCAGGCCCTCCTCCACTCAGAAGTGATTCAACTTCAGAGGAAGGTATGGCATGACCGACACCTCAATGACAAACAATTCCAGTGAGGAGATTGGGCACTGCTATATGATTCCAGACTTAAGGACTTCAAAGGGAAGCTGAGGATAAGATGGCTAGGACCATATGCAGTGGAAAAGTGTAATGACAATGGCTCTGTCCTTATCTGGACTATTGAAGAAGAAGCCATCCCCATGCTTGTCAATGGGCATCGACTAAAGATATACAGGAAACCTCTTTCAAGGCAAGAGTTCGTCAAAACTGTGGAAAAATCAGTGCTGGTCATAGAGAAGGGTTCTGCCTCTGTTTTGGGCACACCCTGAGCATCATTATATATCAAAAAAAAAAAGAGAGAATGCAATAAAAAAAGATCCTTGGGTGAAAACCTTTTTGAGGTGCCCAAGGCAGATGGTAGGGGTGAAAACCTCATTGAGGCACTCCTGCTGTCTCTCTGAAAAGAATTGGAATAAAAAGATCCTTGGGTGAAAACCTCTCTGAGGCGCCCAAGGTAGATGTTAGGGGTGAAAACCTCATTGAGGTGCTCCTGCTATCTCTTAAAAAACAAAAAACAAAAAAAAAGAGAAAAAAGAAAAAAGAAAAAAGAAAAAAAAAGAAAAAAAGGAAGAAACAGAGGAAAAACAAACAAGCTTAATCTCTGGAAATTGTTGCAGGTTGCAAGAACACAGTGCAAAAAGGAGGCCTCTCAACTCAAGGACAAGGGTCCCTACCAAGCTACCAGGCAACCTCACATACACTCCCTCCATGAACACTCATTTTTTCCAAGGTTTGAACACAATTTGGTCATGGTTCAGCCTTCTACAGGAAGCTATAGGACTTTCTACAGGAAGTTTTGTATTTCTACAGGAAACATCCTGCAGAGCTTTTGGGCGGGCCAGAATCGATTATGGAGAAGGATTTGAAGCTTGAAGCCCATTGAGAAGGCATGCAACCACTCTTTTCTTCCATCCTCCACTTGTTTCACCTCCTTTCACCACCCTTGTTCCCATCTGGTCGAATATACCTGCACAGTCATACCAGAACCCTGTTTTTCAGATAATAATTTGTTTTTTTCAAATAAAAAATAAGGCATTCAGAGGTTCGCACACTTCACCTGTCAAGGTGACCTCAAGACCCTTCACCTGTGAACGTGACTCCATTTATTTCAGCATGCACCCCAAAAGGAGAAATGGCTACAAGTTGTCCTACAGAAATCCTGTAGCAGCTGATCCAACTGGAGCACATACCACGAGGACACCAGTAGCTCACAAAACCGATGCATGCAGCATTCACCACCAGGGAACTGGGTCTCAAAGTCTCGTAGCCAGTAGCAGCCAATGAAGAGGAGCTCCAGCACCTGTGCACGATGCAACAGCAAGCAGATCCAGCATTCCTCGTCCTGAAACCTGAAAAAAACCACGTCCATGTCCCCACAGGTAAGTGCCTAACCTTATTTCGTCAAATTACATAAGCTATACTCTAAATGTGCATGACTGTGAGAATGGACGGATTGAACAAGTATGGTTGCCATTCAACTGGCCACCACAACTAGTCAGGCGGCCTCGTAGGATCCGAATGGGCTTGGTTATGTCGAAAAGACGGGTAAGTGACACGTGGGAAGTGTCCAGTCGGGGAGAAGCGGCAGTATGACAGGAATGGCGGCGGTGAATGCAGAGGGAAGAATTCGGCGGTCAGGGACACGCTGGGGAATGATAGCCATGACGTCGGCCAACGGATCGGCAGGGACAACTCACCCCCGTGCCATGAATTCCGCAGCATTTCAAATCAGCCGGTTGAATAACTTATGATGCACTGCAGTCATTTATGCTCACAACCGTTTTGCAGCCGAGTACGCGTCCTCCTCCTCTACAAGTTGTTAGCCCTAGTTCTCGGTCTGTTCCAACGTCTTGCTACCGCTCAGACTAGTCCTGCACTACCGTAACATCCTCCAGAAGCCGGGAACGATTTCTACAGGAAGCTGCGCTATAGGAAACCCAGCATACGAAGCAGCGTGGACTGTTCACGTCGAGGGTGGCCATTTTCAGTGAGGTAGGCTTGAACATAACTTTCCCATGCAAATAATTCCAAAGGTGGTGAATTCGACATATTGAGTGGGGTAGGGAAATGTGAATGCAAGTCTGTCTGTGAAGTCAAAAATCGTTTTCTTATCGCTGCCTAAAATTGTCTTCGTGGTCTGCCTGCAAGATTTCCTCCACGATTGAATTAAAATCCCTCCTGTAGAAAAATTGAGACAATGTCAAGGCACCAGTAAAAATTGTAAATTTTATATGACTGTGTGTATAATGGAGACGTAGCTCTGCGCTCTTTGTAGAAAAATCCCGAAGTCCTCCTTCTGTATACGAACAGGCAAGTTCAGCACAGGGTAATTGACACAAAGATATCTTTTTTTTATGCCCTGAGAAGGAAATACACCCAGAACTCCCTATCTGCTTAAAAGTGCGAACAAACACAGAGTTTTTACCATGTTGGGAGGGTTCATTAGAAAAGAACCTTCGAACTCCAAGAAATTACGGGAAACCCCTGAGGTGGTGGACTTGTTTTCCCGTGCACACTGGATGTCATTCTGTGACAAGCTTCAAGGTCACGATGATGAAATTGTAGAAGAATTCCTCAGGTCCCTGAAGCCGAAGTCAAAGACATTGGTTGTTGTCAACTTCAGAGGATTGACCCTCAGACTCACCCCACAGCTCATCAGCAGAGTAACTAATCTACCAATGGGGGTACCCTGGGATAAGGAGGAGAGAAAGTTGGGTTAGAAAGCTAAAAGAGAGTTCTTCTTGCCATAGGAGCAATTTTCAGAGGATAAGAATGGAGTTCGAAGAACTAGCCTACAACCATTCTGGAGTGAAGTCAGCCTCCAAATTATGAAGTATATTACGTGTGAGGGGCAATTTAGCATCGTGTATGGCTATCATTTCCGGTTGCTCACAGAACTCAAGCACCAAATGGACCTACCCTCAGAACAAAAATTGAGCATTCCTTACTTCCTCCTGCAGTCCATGATTGAGTGTGCCACCAAACTGAGAGAGGGGACACCAGACCAGCTAGCCCATCATGGGCTTATCAAGCTCCTTGTGGAGGATGCACTCCACACTTTCACTGTCCCTCTCTCCTGGGAAATTTTTCGGAATATGTCGAAGAATGATGACATCCGAGTTTTGGCCGAGGAGCTCACTTCCTCCAGCAGCGAGGAGAAGGAGCATACTCAGGCAGAGAAGAAGGTTAAAGGACAAGAAACCCTGGGCAAAACACCGAAGAAAGAACAGAAGGGAACATAAGAAAAGGGGCCAGCTGCCAAAACAGGGGATGGTAAAATTGCACCAACGCCCAGGGAGAAAAGACTACAAAGCAGGGTAAAAAGGACTGAGAAAGTCCAAGTCAGTAAGGGCACCCCTAAGGAAGCCTCAGCCAAGTTAAAGGAAAAAGTCCCCTCAGCCAAGCAGGATAAAACAGTGCCCTCAGCTTCTACAGGAAAACAGCAGGCTATTTCTACAGGAAATTTAAAAACGGCTTCTACAGGAAGCTAGAAAACAACCACTACAAGACTTTCTACAGGAAGTCTGAAAGAAGGACAGCAGAAGGAGAAGTCAGCCGAAATTCTAGCTAGGGAGGCAGCAGCTGTGCCGGCCATCCTAAGTACCTCTCCCAAACCAAAAGAGAAACGAAAGAGGGAGACCCCTCTATATTTTAAAGCGAGAAGGAGTGTGAGGATTAAGACCGGCAGACCCCAGCCTCCATCAAAAGAGCCAATCACAATTGTGGATACCCCTACCACACCAAAGGATAGGTCCCCCTCCAAGGCATCCATTACTTATGAGCGGGGGAGCCCGAAAACATCCTCATGGAGGGAAAGGATGGAGAAATTGAACTCAGAAGCCTCTCTACACGATGCGGAGGC
>APFE030972628.1:0-18464 GCA_000404065.3 Pinus taeda
GTTTGGAATTGGGCTAAAGTAATTGATACAACATAGAAAAATATGAAAAATTAACATGGTATCAAAGCTAAGGTTAAGGACAAGCCCAAAAGAAGACAAGCCTTGAAGCAGTCATCCTTGAAAAGTTGAAACAACTCATCGAGATTCAATTAAAACAAAGGATAACCGAAATGCGTTTGCATTTGATAAAAGAAAATATTCATTTTTTTGTCTTTTTTGCATAGAGGACACATAATCCAAAGATGTTTGTGAAAACAATATGTATATAAAAGCTCGAAAACATACAAAACTAAATACAAAGCGGAAAATTTCATTTTCAAACTTCGAAGAGATGGAATTAGATGATACTATAGTATCATCTGAAGGTGGTCGAGTTTATGATCTTGTTAGAGAATGTAACATTTCAATTGCTTTCAAAAGATATATATATATATAGACTCTGATCTCTAAGCTTGTATCATCAATAGAATCTGATATGGAAATAATTCTACAATGATTTGATTTATAAAATCAAGAATTTGAGAATCATATCCTTCGAAGTTTGCTTTCTTGAAGAAGGCTTGTTGTGGCATGAATCTATGATAAAAGGTGAGGGACAGAATGTTTTGAGTTTGAATGTTTCTTTGAAGCGGCTCCCCATAATCATTAAAGTTAGAGATACGTATAAATCATGATCAACAGTGTTAATATGATAATATTGCATGGTATTTGCATGTGAGACATGTTAGGGTTTTGCAATAAGGTTTTGTAATTTCTTCATTTTAAGTCCAAATGAATATGAAATTGTTAGGGTATGAAGCTGACAATCTTATAGGGTTGTGGAATTTGCAGAAAACAAAGGAGTATTGAGGACTTTTTGTACTTAGTGTTTCTAAACCCTAGTTTAAATTGAATTAACCGTGGAGTGAAAAACCTAACCCTAATTGGTTTTTCCCTCTAAGGAAACCTTATCTCTTGATATCTAGGGTTTGCAGATCTATTTTTGAAAGAATCATCTAGTGTATGTGGTAAAACCCTAGCAAGGGTTGAATTAAATAAACCCTAGGATTGAAAGTCAAAACCCTACGCTGATGTTTCTGTTAAATTCATAATAAGGGGTAGATAAAGAAAAATAGGGTTTTCAACTAGAACCTTAGAAGTGAACCTTCTAAGAAACCACAGAAACCCTAGATTGATAGAATTGACATCATGCTTTTGATTGTGTATATTTTGCTTGGTTGTACTTGATGTTGAGAATTGCAGGCACATATTGAAGGAAGCAAAATGATAAGGATGAAATAACAAAACAAAGAAACGCTCATGCTTGTTGATGACTCCTTGAAAATGATAAGCATGATGGAAGGAGGGAATTGTAAGGACCCTAAAGGAAATGATGTTGAAGCTTCTAGCTAATGAGTTCATTGATGATTGAAAGATGAAGCAAAACCATGTCACAATATGAAGATAAATCATACAAAGGAATGTTGACTTCAAAGGGATCATGTAGCAGAATTTAACATGACACTCTAGCAACCATGATATTGATGATTTTCTTGGGATACGGCTTGGCTCCCTGGAAGGACATATTGCAAAAACATGTGAAAATGGTTGGAAGGAAAGTATGCTTCAACATCCGATGTGATCTCTTAGAGGAAGTAAGCAATGAAAACTTCAAGTAAGAAGGTTTATTATGAAAGAAAGAATATGATGGACATGATGATTGATTATTGATACCATGGAGAAAGATTCTAGTACAATTTGAAGAAAGACCATGCTAGAGGATGTTGATTTCAAAGGAAAAAAGTAAGCAGAATATGTTGTCTTGAAAAAAGGCCATCATGATAAGGTATTATAATATTGATGATTTGGTATTGATTATCTAGTTGATATATAATTTTGCTACTTGGAAGAATGTTGCAGAAATGCATAATGGTAGTTGAGGCAAATGTATCTACAACAATTTGTTTTGAACTCAATTCAATGAATACATGGATTGAGTGGATGGCTTTGGTAATCCTTGGAGCATTATGTGGTCAAGATGTCTACATCATCTTGTTTATGAGAGGTAGCAGTACAAAAGGATAACTTGATGTTTAAGTTTCGATGACAATAAAGATCACTTTCATAATTAGAGGAAGCTATGATTGGCTCTACTTTGATTAGCTCAATATAATGCCTTTGTTGATGATGACTAGAGGAAAGTGATATGAAAGGTTGATGGCCTAAACCCTGTCACAAATTGAAGAAAAAATTTGGCTCCATGACATCCAGAAAGATAAAATCTCAATATGATGAAAAAGGGGAGGAGGAGCCATGCAACTACTACTTGAAGATCTCCATAAAGAACCAATAGTTGTTGTATTGATAAATACACATGGTTATGACTTCCCAATTGGAAGGAAGTAAAAAATATCATTTATGTTTAAGGAGTGAGAATCTATTTCGCAATCTAAAGGGAATGAGGATTATCTCCTTTGTTAAGAGGAAGTGATGATGGACATTATATTCTCTTCTTCATGTGTCATGAACTAGGCCAGTACTAACATCCATATTTCTAGTAAAGGCCCATGGAGGGAGAATGGGGTCCGAAGGATTGGATGAGCATCTTAGATTTCCTTGACGATAGAGAATCCAAGATAGGAAATATACCAACACTCTTTGAGGATTGGACAGGTATCCAAGACAAGAGTGGTCAAAGAGGACCAATATTATTTGAGGATAGGTAATCCAGAATAAGAATAAGTCGTAAAAGGACATACCTAGTGAACATTCAGATGGGGTATGTGCCTTAGAGGTAGTGTGATGTCTCAGGTAAATCCTCTCAACATTATGCTTTGAAATAAGAAGAGCTTGACAAGTAACAATGTTGGTTATAATATTAATGCTTAAAGATGTCTTATCAATCCAACTCTTCTTATGAGAATATTTCAGTTTGAGAGTATCCATGTACCAAGTGTACAATTATGAATACCTCCTTAGTTAAGAGGGAGTGTTGGAGAATGTAACTAGTTTTAGTCTCTTTATAATTTGTACTATTATGTGCCAATATAAACTACCCCTACAGCGGAAGCAGAAAACCCTAGCTAGCGATGGAGGAAACCCTAGCTGATCTCTGTGGGAGGTTTCCATGGCAGTTCAGGGACACTATCGCCTGACGTTGGATGGTCTGGGCTAAGCCCTCAGGGCTCACTGGGCCTACTTCGTTCCTACCTGCCTACCTTGCGGTTTACCTGGTGCCCTCAGTTACCGAGACCCCCATTATTCTTGACAGTCATTACTCTGTTTACTGTCGGTTACCAAGGATATGGATAGGGTGAACATCTCGGCGGACCCTCATCCCCACGAGCTCAACAGGCCACACCACCGCACCATGTCGGGTCTGGGACCTTTCGCTGCTTCTCGGTAACTTCTATCAGCCTCTACCTCTGCACTGAGTCGACCTGGTCATCTGCGCCCCATCCCTCCTCCTCCGTGCATATCGACGATGTCCTCGGGTTGGAATGCCCCCCTCTTTCCCCAGCAACCCTCAACCTGTTAGGCTCTTGTCTGCAATCTCCGCCCTCCTTTGATGCACCGCTCCCCTAGCTCCCCCATGTCTCTGCGTTGCCGAGCTTCTCGTCCATCTTAGGCATTCCTTTACTAGGACCATCCCCTTCTCAAACCCTCCACTCTCTGGCGGCCCTTCAAACTCTAGTGGCTCCAACCCTAATCCCAGCACCCCCATTCGCTTGGGATGTTTCAGCTCCCCAATTCCTACTCCTAAATCCACTCCATCCACCCCTCAGGTTGTGAACCAAGGTATTTGTCTCTTGCTCAAGGATTATCCGACGGCCCGCCGAACAGACAAGCTCAAGAAAGGTAGGTGCATTAGGGCTGGGGACAGAGATATTAATCTCGCACTGGGTGAAGATCTCTCGATGGGAGAAGTGGACGACACAGCCAAGAAGGTCTTGGTTGGCCATGTCCGAGGGCGGAACTATACCGTCAAGAGGCTCCGGTGTTGGACTGAGGAAATCTGGGGAACCTTACTGAAAGATCTGCCCATTATTCGTGTATTAGCGCAGGGTTGGTTTGCCCTCCGATTCCACCGAGAGGAATACACGGATTGGATCCTATCCCAGTTCTAGCACATTGAACTTGCACCAGTGTTGTTGAAGAGATGGGATCCATTGTTCGATCCTGAGAGGGAACAATTAGGAGCAGCGTTCGATGTGGGTTCGATTGCCAGGTCTTCCATTGCAATACTGGACCCCTACTATTTTCAAGCGCATTGGAAATGCGTTGGGCACCTACCTGGATCACGATCAATCTTTTGAAACGTCGAGGATCATGACTATGGCTTGAATTCTGGTTCACCTAGACACTAGGGCAGGGCTGGAGGAAAAGATCACTCGGCATTGGCATCATTTCGCACGTAGGCAAAATCTCGACTATGAAGGAGTGCCATTCTAGTGCAAGCACTGCCATAAGGTCGGGCATCTATACAAAGACCTTGCTCTACTCTCGACTGCTAATCCTGCTGCTACTAAGGGTTCGAAGCACAGACAATCAGAGGAACCGATGGTGGACGTGCTTCCCACGGATCCGAATCGTCCAAAGGATGATGTTGGGAACACTGTACAAACATCCAGTGCCTCCCAGATGCCGCCTCCATCTCCTCCTATGACTAGATCTCGGTCTGTGGCGGAAGCAGCTCCTTCATCGGGGAACGCAATGCATCCACGAACAAGCTATCAAAAGTGGCAACGCATCATCCTCGAGGAGAATGGATTATCAGAGAGCATACTCTTGCACAGATCTATCAATACTACCATAAACCTTATATGGATTGGGATATACAGAGGGCAGATAGGCCCTAGATCTAGCACTTTTTGTGTTAATATTTATGAATCAGTTTTGGATATGTAAATAATATTGTATATAATCTCTATTAGTATACCCGATCACGGTTTTATGTAGGTTTTAATATCATTTTTGCAACAGTTCATAGATGACCATGGTCACTTTATAACATATGTCAATGGCATTTGCAACATGTAATTTTCTATGTTTAATGGAAATTACGAATCGGGGACAAAAAATTGTTAACTATTATGTATTTTTGTAAAAAAAAGAAAATATATATATATATATATAGTATTATTATTATTATTTTTCTAGACAAGCATGTTCTTCAAGATTTTAGGTTTTTTAGTTAGAGTCAAAGTCTTATTTGGACATGTTGTAAAAGAAAAAGAAAAATAATTTTTAAATATGTAATTTTGGGTCAAAAACCGCTCTGGGTGCCAAGTCGGCCTACGTGTCAAGTCGACCCTGCCCCAATGGACATGTCTATTCACAGCCCCTCTAGAAAATATAAATAGAGGGAAGATGGAGTTCATTTGGATACACACACTTGATGGCTTGTGGTGTGAAATATCACAAAAATGTCATAAAAGAAGGAGGGCCAAAGTCTGAATGAGAGAATTTCTTCTTGTGTTAGAATTTGTGGAATTTTTGTCTTGGTACATTTCCTGTTGTTGGTCTCTTGCTGATGGATATGCTGGAAAGAAGGAAGGCTTGAATTGGCATTTAGAGGTGGAATTTTTTTGTGGTTATTGTTCTTAGATAACTCAGTTGATATGATTCTATGAGAAGATGAATTTTCTGGGTTTTCCCCTTAGGAAAGGGTTTTTCCCTGACTTGGGGCATATATCTTGTGTTCTTTTGTTTTTTGTGATCTTCATGTTCTTGTTGTATGGTAATTGCTTGATGAAAGAAGAAAAACACAATAATAATAATAATGCCAACAAATCTCGCAAGTAATTATCGTGAAGGAAAATCTATCTTTATCTATAGTTTTCCCAATTTTCCAACAACTACTACCAAACTAGACATCTAATTTGTTGTTGGAACCCTCTCCAGGTTTATGCAAAAGCCTTGCGAGGGTCATTGGTCTGCTACAAAAAGAGTTTTAAAGTATTTGAAGGGACCTCAATACTTTGGACTCAAGTCACACACAAGTGGATGGCTTCAACTTGATGGATACTCTGATTTAGATTTTGATGGAGATAAAGAAAATGGAGTATCTATTTCAGGTTATGTCATGAATCTTGGGTCAGGAGTTATCTCCAAAAGGTCACACAAACATTCAGTTCCAATAAATTCTACAACTGAGGTTGAATATGTGGCAACTACAAAAGCAACATAGGAAATTGTGTGGTTTAGGAAAAATTGGAAGATTTGCAGGAGAAATAAGTCCATTCAACTCCTCTTTTAATTGACAACACTTCTACAATAAAGTTGACCAAGAACCCAAAGTTCCATGATCAAACCAAGCACATCAATACAAAGTATCATCTGATTCGACATCATGTTGAGGTCAAGACTATTCACCTTCGCCATTGTTCCACAAACGAGCAAATTGCAGACATCTTCACCAAAGCACTTAGAAGAGAAAAATTTGAAAGATTTGAAATGATGCTTGGATTCACGAACATCCCTTCATATTAAAGGGGGGAACGTTGACACCTAATCTTTGGGATTGGGAAAATTCTTGTAAATATTGTAAACAAGAAAATAGATAAGGTGAAGAGACTCTGAAGTTTGAATTCCAAGAGTCTCCCTCTCAATATATATATGAATAATCTCTTAATGCAAAATGCATTTTCGTGGAGTTACTCAAACTTGGCCTGACATAAAAAGATTGAAATAACCAAAATAACAAGTCCAAAGAAAATGGCCATTTTCATGACCTACAATTTGCAACAAATGAAAAAATTATTTATGTGATCTTTACAAGGTTTTTCGTGGAAAAACTATTGAATGGAGGGTTTTGTGGGGCAATATTCACCATTACAACTCTCAAACAATTAATTTTACTTACAAAACTCATTATTAAAGTGTTATATGGTAAAATTGCTATCATAATTATTTATAGGGTGAACCACGCTTTCCTAAGGTAATGTTTCCTTCCTTGATTATGAGGTCCTTCCTTGATTATGAGGTGAAGCTTTTTCTTTGCACATTGAAATTTTCTAGGTGAATATCACTTTTCTATTGTTGATTGTGAAAATAATTAATCTTGAAGTGCATTTCAAATGTTAACATTGCTCACGATCTGCCTCATGTCTCACAACAATGGTGAATGCAACTTAATTTCTTTGCATAGATTTGACTAAATTACATTGTGAAACATATTATAGAGTAATCTTAGGGATATTATAAATTCATTTAATAGTGGCGACAGGTGTGGGATGAGTCATCTACCACCCCCATGGATAAAATACCATGCAATTGGCTTGGGGTTTGGAAAATGCTACAAATCATGAAGTTGATGCACTTGCAGTCCTACTAGACCTAAATGCAATTAGAGACAAAGGGGTTTGAAAAGCCATAGTTGTTTGAAAGACCAATTTGGGAGTTCATCTATGAGAAGGGTTTTTAACACAAAAGAGGATTCAATCAACCATAGTGCCACTCTCCCCATCTCATGATGTGTAAGGAATTTGTGATAACCACGGGAAAGAGAATTTAAGTAGTCTCATCACAACTTCAAAGTAACATGCATGCTACTCTAGTAGGCACTCTAATGAATACATGATGGTGGCATCATCTCTTTCTATCGGGATTTCTTAGGTTTCCTATGGTTTATTGATGGTCCTTTCTAAATTCAATTCAAATCTTAGCAAGAAGGATAAGGCCCAAGGGTGCATGAGCATCTCTACTAGTTTTTTTATTCTCTCCTTCTAGCACAGCGAGAGTTTCCAACATTGCTTCATCCTTATCACCAAGTTTAGGGGCAACCATGGCATAGTCATAATAAGTGTTGTGTTCTTTGCGAGCTAGAGGGTTTTCAAAGGGGTATTGGTTCCTAGCAGCATTGGATGTGCTCTTAGCCTCAAAATTTGCGGGGAGGCTAGGACACATGTATTCCACAATACCCAAAAATCGTTTTGGGAAATTCCACCCAGAGACAGTTTTTTTAAAATAATTAATTATTTTTAATGGGTGTCTAAGTCTAAACTTAGGAAATTAAAATAATTAAGGAGTATTAATCAAACTAAAGGTGAAAATTCTAGAAGAAGACAGAGATCGAGTCCAAATGATCTGAGCCATTGATTAGGATTTAATCTGGGTAGTTGATTACTCAACTGGAGGATTATAAGAAAGACTTTGATGGACATTTTGAAAACTCATCGGAGAGAGATCAAGAGATCGAATTTCTTAGAGAGGGCAGTGCAGCAGTTGCTAGAGAATCAATTGAGGAGATTTCCTACAGTGAGGGGTAGGGATAGTTTCGGTTGGAGAATTTCCTGATTCGGGAATATATCACAGAAGAGGTAGAGAGAGATCTAGAAGAGGCAACGCAGAGGATATGTTGGGCAACATAGGCTGATGCAGAAGCAACACAAAACCTTAGAAGGGATCTGTATTTTGCTGGAGAAGTCGAGTTCTAAAGTTGGAAGCCAAGGTGTGAGACCGGGAGGGGGAAAGTCGAAGTTCTAGAAGCAAAATGATCAGCTAGAAGGAGTGACGTAGGCCCCAGAAGGAGTGACGCGGAACAACGCAATGATTGCATAGAAACTGCGTAGAGGTTGCTAGGGGCTAGTCATTCAGTGGCTGTATCAATGTTGGATCGCCAGTGATAGTGTGAGGTATTTCTCACTAATCTTCTGTCAACTAGATTCTCTGTATTGGATAGCTAGCGAGACATCCAAAGATTGTATTCAGAAAACTACTGCTTAATAATATAAACCCTCAGTTGCTACACAAGTTTTCCCACATTGGGTTTTTCTAGAGACATTTGTCCAAAAATAACAGTGTAATGTGTTGTGTATTTCTCTCTTGCTCAGTTTCTTATTTCTACATTTAATTTAATTGGGGAATGTTGCAGTGTATTAATTTCAGTATTTGATGTAGGATGCAGTAAATAATTTGTTCAGTAATTAACAAATAGAAAGAACTTAATCAGTCGTTGTAGTGGAAATTTGGGCTTCCAAATTTCCACATCTCAAACAATTTGAAAAGAAAGTTGCAAAGGCATTTTGCAACATGACCTCTTTGTCCTTGTAGTGCCTTGAGTGGAAAGAGGGGTTCAAGAGGCAAATTGTGGAAATCAATGGAGTCCAAAAAGAATGGACAATGGAGACTATGAACCAAATTCTAGATACAAGGCAATGACTCGGGGAATTTTTTTTTAGACCCTATATTAGGTTGGGCGGACCTACCTATGGTTTTGTGCATGGTGTTCACATAAGGTTTTGGACGCGATGGTTTTCGGTCCATGTTTTTGGACACAATGGTTTTCGGTCCATGGTATTGGATGCTTCAGCATATATAAATATGTATTGTAACATTGAAAAGAACATAATGAAAAATCAAGCTGGTAGTCCCGATTTTGGGATCCAGGGGAAAATTTCTGTATATATGTGTTTTATGTGTTATGTTCTCACATTGTTTATTTTCTATTCTTAAAATTCGTATGCAGGGAATTTTTGTACGGGGTTAAAACCTACACATGGTGCACATGGAGAATGGACTAGAGTCACAAGGGACCTTAAAATTGAAGCCCGAGATGGGCATGAATTATCTATTTTTATTTTTTTAAATCTGGTATGTCTTGTCACTGTTGATTTTTATTACTATAGCCTGTAATGTAGTAAACCTGCATAACTCTTTTCAGATGGTGCTAGAAAGGCACGAAAAGTGCACTTTTAGCTGGTATGACCCTAATTTTGCACTTCTGGCCATGGTTGAACAGATCTAAAATCATTTTGTATTTAATGCTATGCAATTCAGCCATTGCTCTTTAATATAAAATTTAAACCATTACTGCAAAGAAAGACATTGTGAATTATTGCATAGGATGTTCTCTTGAACTCCGGATCCTTCAACTCTTCGTAGAGTTTCGGTTCAATGATTACATGATGACTTGTAATGAATTGTGGAATTTGAAGTAAGAAATTTTCTTCACTATATGCGGACATTACTGTTTTTAATAATTTCTCAGATATAAAGGAGAAAAGTAGAAGTATATAGATAGGAATATACAGACAAATCAGAAGGCGGCTGATGATTGTACGAGAAAGCTCAGTGAATGTACTCTCTTTTCTGTTTAATAGGAAAGAAAACATTTCATTTCATATAACAAATTGCCGACCTTGAAAAAATTATTCCTAAAATTTACTAATTGGCTAAATTTTGCCAATAAAAAATATTCCTGTACACTCATTTACAAGGTCTTTTACAAAGACAAATTTCATAAGGCATGTCCATCTAGGACATGATCGTATTCTAAAAGTTCATCAATGTCATCTTCATTCTCTTATTATCAGTGCTTCCCAAATTTCTTTAAATTTCTTGATGTCTTCTTGTTATATCACACTTAAAGAGCTGAATAGTCTGCTCCACAGGACAACGCATAGGCTAGTTGCTTGAGAAGAATTGCAAATGCCTCCTTGATAAAGGTGATAATCTTCCCCCACGCTTCAGCTTTTGGCTAAAATCAGCACCTGTCAGAAGTATGATTTGTCTTTCCACAATGCTCACAGGCAACTTTGAAATCTGAACTGACAATTTTGGAAGGATGAATCTTCCTCCCACAATGTGCGCAATCATACACATAGCAACACATTTCAGCAATATGGTGAAATCTCCTGCAGAGCATGCAAGATTTCTTGTCTTCAATTGGATCCCCTCATCACATTTGAAATAAAGCGTGATCAGAATTTCCCCGCCATTACGCATTTCCAACCAAGTCAGGAGTCAAGTTTAAAATGATCACAAAATATTTTATTGTTCTTTCAAAGTTTGCATATTATCGACTGGAATGGCATGTTAAAACAGTTGCATTATAAAGAGTACCCAGGACCAACCAGCTCCCGTTATAATACTCTGCCAAGTCTTCAAATGTTCTTTCCAAGTTTGCATGTTATCAACCGGAATGACATTGTCAAACAGTTGAATTATAAAGAGTACCTAGGATCAACCAGCACCCGTTATAACATTCTACCATACACAATTTGCCAAACAAATTCTCATCAAATCTTCTCCGCTGATCTTGTCTTACAACACAGCTAAAGCCCAACTTGTATAGAAAATTTACATGTAACACTGGTTGTAATACCAAATAATCATTTAAGAATCTCCAAATAAGATGTTGTGGCTGGAAAAAAATAATTGTTTGATAGAATTAACATCACCAATAATCTCCACAAGAACAAACTCCGTCTTTGAAATGATGAAAACGGTTTGTATCCCTCACAATAATGTCTCGGCCAACAATCTTGGAGATAAATTTAGTCGCAGTGTGGCAATCTCCACAAGCACGAAGGTTTTTAGTTATTCTGATAATTGTACCAGGGGGTGTATTTATAAGCCCGAAAGCAATAGCCAGTTTCTCACTGTGCCCACAAAGGATTGATTCCTTCTCTTCCTCTTCTAGATCATGAAGCACAAAGTTTGTATTAGGCACATACCCTGCCTTCTTCATCTGGCCTGCCAAATCCTCCAACGTTGCATAAATAAGCTCTGACTGGCAATGTGATTTGTCCCCCATGCGGAATGTATGAACCCTGTTATCAAACTCAACCCAGCTGCATCCTGGACTCTTTTTCAACCCACGGTCTTTCATAATTTTTCTCAATTTTGCTACATCATCCCACTTCCCAGCGTCAGCATAGATGTTTGAGAGCAATACATAAAATCCGACATTGTCGGGTTCCATTTTAAAAAGGATATTTGCCACATGTTCTCCTAGCTCTATGTTTTTATGAATTCGACAAGCACCCAATAAGGCACCCCACACACCAGTATCAGGTTCAAATGGCATGATTTTGATCAAGCCGTGTGCCTCTTCAAGACGGCCCGCACGGCCAAGAAGGTCCACCACACAAGCATAATGCTCCATTCTTGGTTTGATGCTGCAAGTTCGAATCATTTGATCAAAGTAGTGCACGCCTTCATCCACTAGCCCTCCGTGACTGCACGCTGAAAGAACAGCTATGAAAGTCACATGGTCTGGTTTCACTCCTGACTGTTGCATTTGGTGAAAAAGGGTGAGAGCATCATCACCAAGCCCATGCATGCCATAGCCTGCAATTATGGAAGTCCATGAGACCAAATCTTTTTCAGGCATCTTGTCAAATATTTGGCGTGCAGCCTGTAAACTTCCACATTTCACATACATGTCAATGAGGGCACCCGACACAAAAACATCCGACTCAAAACCATGTTCAATGATGCGATCGTGAATCTCCTTGCCCTGCTCCAAAGCTGCCAAGTGAGCACATGCAGGGAGAACATTTGCATATGTAACAGAATCAGGTCTAACACCTGCCATTTGCATTTCATGATAGAGTGACAAGGCCTCCTCACCATGACCATTCATGGCATATCCTGCAATTATCACATTCCAAGAAACAACATTCTTTTCTAACATTTTGTCAAACACTTGACGTGCAAGCCCAATGCTTCCACATCTGATATACATGTCTACAAGCGCACTCCCCACAAAGACATCTTCAGATCTGTTCCGGATTATATATCCATGGATTAACTTACCATAACCCAGGGATGCTATGTGAGCGCATGCTGGGAGAACACTCGTTATGGTAGTTGAATCTGGTTTCACTCCTTCCAATTGCATATAACGAAACAATTTCAGGGCCTCCAAACCATGCCCATTCTGTACATACCCACTAATCATTGCATTAAACGAGACGGTATTCCTCTGTGACATATTATCAAACAGTTCTCTTGCCAACTGTATGCTACCACATTTTGCATACATATCTACAAGGGCACTCGCCAGAAACACATCTAACTCGAACCCACCTCTGATCAGGTGATCATGAATTGCTTTCCCCTCCTCCAGAGCCGACAGCCGGGCACAAGCAGGGAGAACACTAGTAAAAGTAACTGAATTAGGCTCCAGGCCCAAGTTTTTCATTTTATTAAAAAGTCTCAAGGCTTGATCGAAATATCCCTTCTGAGCATAGCTAGCGATCATACTATTCCAGGCCACCACATCTCTTTGAGGCATTTTGTCAAACAAGTGGCGTGCATCATCCATCTTCCCCAATTTAGCATACATACCCAGGAGAGCACTTGCCACTACAACATCCGATTCGAGCCCATTTTTTATAATGAGATCGTGGGCACACTTCCCTTGTTGCAGGGCTGACAAACTAGCACATGCCTTGAGAACACTGGGAAACGTATACTTATCAGGCTCAGTAAATGTCTTCTGCATTCGGCAATAGAGCCGAAGAACTTCCTCATGAAAACCAAATCTAGCATACCCTATGATTATCCCATTCCATAAGTAAATATTTGGGTTTTCCGCTTTCTCAAAAACTAAGCGGGCATTCTCCAGGCTACCACACGTAACATACATGCTGACGAGTTTCGTACATAGCGCAACGTTGTGATCAAACCCAGTAGCGAGCATGTGGTTATGGACTCGCTTACCTTCTTTGAGTGCTTTTCTGTTGGCACAGGCCTCTAGTAGAGAAACGTAGACTTGAGGGTCCACCGGAATGTTCTGCCGATCCATGATATTCAGGACGCCTAGTGCTTCCTTCAGTAAACCATTGATACAAAGTGAGCTCAACTCTGTCCGAAGGGCATGTGGATTCTCTTCTGCTTCCACCGTCTCCCGAGCAAAATTAGCTGTTGCTGCTCGTCTTGTTGTTGTGCAGGCGATGGCAGAAGAAGAATAAGCCCGGGTGAATTCAGAAGTGTGCTTGTGCTGCGTAACCCGTCCGAATCGACCAAGAAAAGCCGAGGCCATAACCTAGAAATTGAAAAAGGGGTTACTGTCAACGTGAGCATATGATCTGTGTCATAACAAAAGGAATTTAACAATAGAAATAGTCGGAGGCTGTAATCAGCACTTCTGTAACAGGGAATATGTCAATAAGTTCGTTGCGGTGTGGCTTGAGTGGTTTGTCGGTTTAGTAATGCAACCCTTACTCAATTTGACGGTATAATTTTTAATTTTTTACCTTTATAAAGATGAAGTTACATATAATGATTTTTTTATTTTTTCATAAACAATTATTTGAAATTTTATTGGACGATGCAGAATGACGCCTTGGTTATTTGTGCGTTAGATGGGGCGTTGTTCCCCATCCTAATAAATTCATGATTGGACTACGCGTATAAAAACCAAAAGGAGTTGTCTATAATGTGATTTTTTGGAGATTCCGGTGATGGAATCTGGCGGAAGAAATGAGATTAAATGTTGATTTTTAAGCAGTTAAAATGGTTTTTTAACTGTATATTTGGATTCAGCGCCCTGAAAAACTCCTGGGAGCCATTGATTGTGCATAAACTACCTATCAAACTTGGGATTCCAATGAATTGTTGCCGGATTTTAACAGGAAAAATCCGTCAGAAAAAACTTTCAAAAAATCGCGTTATAGACTACTGCAAACCAAAATGTCGCGTTCCAATTGTTATCAATTAGTGGTCCATTATTAACTAAAACCTTATGAAAATATGCATTGATGACGGAGTCTCTTGATTACAAAAATGCAATGATGAGAATGTTTTCTATTACATATATATTTAATAAAAATATTATAAAAATGAGTTATAAGTTAAAGGATCATATATTAAAAAAATTAATAATAATGTTAATTGAATTGTTATATTAAAAAAAGTAATAATAAGTCTAGAAGAAATTTTTTGACATTTTTTTGAGAAATTTTATAAATTGTCGAGATTGGTGGCAAGTGATGAAGGTGAGAAATGGAAATAAGGGCAGTAAGAGTTGGTAAATTTTCCGTTTTAAAAGTCATTATCAGTTAGAAGCTCAAACATCTACAACAAATTTAAATCGCCTAGAACAAACTTCAAGGACTATTAGTTAGTGAGAATATCTTTGTCTCGGAGTCCACCTCTTAGAAGTTTCAAGAGGTGTGCATAAAGGAAAAGTCTAAGATCCGACATTTGAGGACCACAATAGACAAGAATCTTCATGCGACCACTAACAGAGAAGAATCTCCATCTCGGAGGCTTCTTCTCGGAAGATTATAAAGGAGGTCATTTGCGTTGGGGTTCTAAATCATTGACAAAAGATTGATCTGAATGGGAAAGTTAAGTTTGTTGTGCTTAAATCCAATTCAGAATATAAACAAAGTACTTGAGGATTATGAGGTAAATTGCAAGTTGACCATGAGTTTTTATGTGTTTTTATGTAAATTTCATGAGCAAATTAACATGAGTAAAACACTGAACAACATCATATATCAGACATAAACATCACCATAAATAGTACACATCAACTAATGATGAAGGAGTTCACCCCTCCTAGTCCAGCTTCCAATGGCTTGGCCCTCTTTCATTATGCTCAAATTTGTGAATACATACATTTACAGTGCTCGAATGGCTCTGAAACTTGTTCCAATCGCTTCAGAAGACCCAAAAATGCCTATCTAACCTCTTCTTGCTCCCAAATTGGACAAAAACTTAACAAGTTATGAGCTTTCCTAGCTTTGTTGCTAGTCGCTTTACAATTTCCCCAAAATTTGGCACATGTCCTACAATTTCACCCCAATTTCCGCTAACAGAACGACAAATTGGTGAAAAATCGGCGCAGTTTGGGGAACGATTAATTTGTTCGCTAATGCCTTAAGTCTAAAAAATTGGGTCCATCATGGGTTACAATGTAGGGCCCATGCCACATGGGTTCAAACTTTCCTTCCCCCGGCTCATCATTAGCTTGATCGTATAGTAAAACCAAATCACCCTCAGAGAAAGCGCGAGGGGAGACCAACCGATCGAAATGGGACTTGACTCGTTTCTTTTGTGCTTTGATGACCAAAGCAGTGAGACGACGAGTCTCATCCAGCCGTTCTAAATATAAGAGGCGCTCTTCTTGAGGTGAGGTTTTGGGGAGAAGTTCGACAGCTAGCTTGAGTGAAGGAATTTCACATTCAATCGGTAATGTTGCTTCTAGACCGTAGACAAGCTGGAATGGTGTGAAACCAGTTGCGTCCTTGGTCGAGGTTCGATAAGCCCAAAAAGCTGAAAAGAGCATGAGATGCCAAGTGGACTTGTGCATCCCAATAGTATGTTGAAGCATTGTAACCAAAACTTTGTTCACAGCTTCAACTTAACCGTTGGCCTGAGGGTAATATCGGGTTGAGCCATCGTGATGCAAACCCAACGTAGAGGTCAGCGCAGCCATCATGTAATCTAAAAAACGGGAGCCATGGCCTGTGACAATGGATTGAGGTACGCCGAACCTAGAAATAACGTGATTGAAAATAAATTGAGTTGTTTTTTTACCATCTGCAGAGTATGTAGACATCGCTTCGGCCCATTTGGTGAAATAATCCACATCAACGATAACATAGCCATGCCCCCCGGCTGAACGAGGGTTAAATGTGATATATTCAATGCCCCATTTGGCAAAATGACCAACGATAATGACAGGGTGTAGGTGAGCAGGCGGGGCACGCATCTTGCATTGGTAAATTTGGCATTCATGGCACTTGCGAACAACAAAGATGCGATCCTTAAAAATGGACGGCGGAAAATAACCAGCGCGAAGGATTTTTTGAGCAGTAACATAGCTATACATATGAATGCCACATGCCCTAGAATGGAAGTCATTGAGAACCCTCTCAGCCTCCTCGAGAGTAAGACATCAGCGAAGAACTGAATTGACACCAACATGGTATAAAGTATCTCCAATAATACAGTAGGGTCGGGAGTGATGTCGAATCCGTCAACGATCATCCTTAGTCAACACGAACTGGAATGTGGATGTCTGGAGATACATGATGATATCACCGTACGACGGGTCAAGGGTGCTTATCATGAAAAGAGCCTCATCCAGAAGTTGTTCATATGCACCAGCGGGGAGAGATGTAGAAGGAAGGGAGCAAATCAACTCGGCAAAAACTAGTGATTTCTTAGATTTGGCAGTAGTAAACAACAAATCAAATTCTTGCAGGATGATGATCCATTTAGAATACTTGCCCCCCAGCGACTGACGAGTCAGGATGTAGGTCATGGGGTTGCATTCAGAAATCATAGTAGTAGTGCATAAGAGAACGTAGTGCCGAAAGTGCTGAACAACCTGTACGACAGCCAAAGCCAACTTCTCGACATGGGAATAACACATTTCAGAGTCGAGGAGATTACGACTAAGGTAGTAGATAACATATTTAGTTCCTTCCTCATCGTCTTGTACCAATACCATAGCAATGGTGCTAGGGGCTGCAGCTAGGTAAAGGAAGTAATTGAGATGATAATCCAAGGGATGTAGTAAAGGAGCATTTATGAGGACAACATTGAGGTCATCAAAAGACTTTTGGGCAACCTCATCCCAGACAAAGGGCGTTCCTTGCTTGAACAAATGGGTACATCCTGAAGCTAGCCCAGCATAATTGGGTATGAAACAATGAAGGAAATTTGTTTTTCCCTGCAAGCTTTGGAGTTTGTGCAATGAAGATGGGCGCGGGGGGGGGTAAATTAACAATGGTCTTGACTTTAAGCGGATCAAGGCGAATACCATCCTTGGAAACAATAAATCCGAGGAGTTGTCTAGATTCAACGCGAAAAACACATTTATGCGAGTTCAACCAAATGTTGTAGTGTCTACAGCGAAGAAAATTTTTCCGAAGATGGCCAAGGTGATCTTGGCTCATACGAGAATGAGCGGTAAGGTCATCCAAGTAAGGTTGAATGATGTTGCGAATATCGTGAAACACATAGGACATCGCCCTCTATAATGTAGCCCCATGGACAGATAAAAGTTGTCTTTTCTTGATTGGTCGATGCAATGTTAATTTCGCTCCTTGTAGGTTTTAACCCCGTACAGAAATTACCTACATACGAATTCTAAAACACATAAATAAAAATGCGAGAGCATAACACATATACACGAAGATTTTCCCCTGGATCTAGAACTGGGACTACCAGCTTGATTTTTCATTATGTTCCTTTCAATGTTATAATACATATTTATACATGCCAAAGCATCCAATACCATGGACCGAAAACCATGGCGTCCAATACCATGGACCAAAAAACCATCGCGTTCAAAAAACATGTGCGAAATTCATGCACAAAGCCATAGGTGGGTCCGCCCAACCTAACATAGGGTCCAAAATCAAAAAATTTCGAGGCGCTGCCCCGGACCCCATAAAGTGGGGTTACGGGTACCCCTCAAACCCCCTGTTAACTATGTGGAAAGAATATAACACAACCCAACATTCTCTCACTTGTTGTTTTCTTTCCACAGGGGGCCACAAGAGAGCTTAGTCATTTATCCACCCCTGCAACACCCATTGTTTCTCTACACCAAGAGAACTTCTCAAAGCTCACAAATTTTGTCAATGCATCTGCAATATTCTTCGAAGTGTCCACCTTTACCAGCAACACATTTTTGTCTTCTATCATATCCCTCACAAAGTGATACTGAACATCAATGTGCTTTGTCTTTGAATGATATGCGGGGTTCTTTGCCAATAAAATTGCACTTTGGC
>APFE030972630.1:0-12530 GCA_000404065.3 Pinus taeda
TTTCCAAATGAGACATTCTTTTCCTTTTCTAAGGCATTATATGAGTGAAGTTTTTCTTTTTCAACTGTTATGTGTTTTGAGCATCCACTGTTGATGTACCATTGATTTTCTTGTCCTTCTACATAGAAGGCTATACCACATATTTCTGTTTGAGGTTCTTTCCTTCTCCACATCTTGGGATTTAATGGAGTTTTTTCCTTTTGAGATGTTTTCCAAAATTTTCTCTTGAATTCAGGTTCTTCATGGCCAAAGTTGTTACAGATTGGGCATTCTATTTCATTTTCAAGAAGAGAAAAGTTATTGTAGGAACTTTTCTTGATCCCTGTCACATTCCTTTGATTTCGTGCTTCTCTAGTCATGATGGTTTTGTAAGCGGCACATTGAGCAGCTTTGTGTCCAAAATTATGACATGAGAAACATTGACCATTAAAGAAGTTCTTGTGATTATTGAATATATTGACCTGGTGATTCTAGTTTCTATTGATATTCATCTTTGGAGAAAATTGAGTATGATTTACCTGAGGTTGGTTGTGGCTTATGTTCATCCTTGAAGCAAATTGAGCCTAATTTACCTGGTGATCTGCTTTATGCCTTTGCTGATGATTCTCATACTGTTCACTATTCTTTTCTGCATCAAGATAGCTTTTAGTGGAGGTTGACGACTTCTATGATTGAGATGCTTCTTTAGTATATCCAAGACCTATCTTTATCAGAGGAGAATGTTGCACTTTGATAATTTCATTTAATGTTTCTAATCCTTTAGCAAATCTAAGATTGAGAGATTTCATTTTCTCAAGATCCTTTCTTAGACCCACAATTTCACATTCTAGTTTTTCATTATGGTTTTTCTTTTTCAACAAGTGGTATCGTCAAGGATCTATAATCATATTCTTTTCTTCTAAACAGATTTTGAGTTTAGATATTTCTTCATGAAGGTCATCTTCTTCTAAAGCATCCCAAAAATTATCATCATCATAAGCCATTAGGAGTCTATAGTCATTACTATTTTCATCTTCATCACTATTTGATAAATCATCGCTATCTTCATGAGTATGGTAACTCTTTTTACTTACACTTTTCTTTCTATTCCATTTTGCATATTTCTTTCCTTTATCATATTTATCTTTATGAGGACATTTGGCAGCATAATGACTGACTCTACCATAGGCAAAACTTTTGAAGGGTGGTTTACCTCTAAATCTTCCGGAACCCTGTTGAATCTTTTTGACAAAGTTTACTTCATCTTCTTCTTCTGAAATATGTCTTGATTCATTGAGTTCTTCCTTTCCTTTTGATGAAGCTTTAAATGCAGTTTCTTTCGTATATTATGGGCCTCCTTTTCTCATCTCAAAGGAAATTAAGATTTCGTGAAGCTGTGTCATAGTGATAGTCTGCAGATCCTGTTTTTCTTCTATGGCAAATACTTTTGATTCAAATTTAGCAGAAAAGGATCTTAAAACTTTCTCAACTAAGGTAAATTCCTTTATATCTTCACCCAGATTCTTCATACAATTGACAACCTCATCTATACATAAGAAGTAACTAGATATACTTTCATCATTGTGCATCTTAAGAGTTTCATATTGAATTTTGAGAGTTTGAAGTTTAGCACGTTTTACCTGAGAGTCTCCTTCGTAGCTCAGAATGATTTTTTCTCATATTCCTTTGGCTGATTTGAACTGCATAACTTTGACAAACTCTAATTGTGGCAGACTTCCCAATAATGTATTGACAACCTCGGCATTGGTTTCATATTGCTTTTTACCTGTTGTATCTGTAGGAATTGCTGATAGAAATGTATATCCTCCTTCCACGATTTCCCAGACATCCGTTTCAAGTGATTGTAGATAGCTTGTGGTTCTTATCTTCCAATAAACAAAGTTTCTCCCATCAAAGATGGGTGGTCTAATGGATCCCACACTTTCTTGATTACTCATGATGATGGATCTCCCTTCAAGCAATCAAGCTTCTTCTGAAGGACCTGCTCTAATACGAATTGTTGGAAATAACACTGAGAGGGGGGGTGAATCAGTATTATCAGATCAATAATTTTGTTTCCCAAACATATTTGTATACGCTACTTTAGCTAAGTGAACTAGCATGTACACGCGACTGTACTTAAAGCAACCAGTGAATATGCAGAGAACTTTTGATTTACCCAATTTATCATGTATTGAACTTTAACCAGTATATCAGATATTTATTAGACAGTGCAGTAAAAGCAGAATAAAGAATCACACATAAGAAACACACATGAGCACCAAGGTATAAGGCGGAAACCCAATGTGGGTAAAAATGACCTGTTGTTTTCGTCTCTCTCTTCTTTTAGTAATAAGAAAATCTATTTACAATCTTGTACTGGTGTAGACTTATACCAGTATGCAGGCTTCTACCTACAAAAGTTTACAACCTTCTCTCATTCACTAGCTTCTACTGGAAGGGAGCTACAACCCATTAACTCTTCTACTAGTCAATATGTTTACTAGTACGTAGGCGTGACCTATAAAAGGCTACGACCTTCTTTCTTCCTCCAAGGATCACGTTTCATAAATTTTCAGACTAGATCCATCAACAACATCATAACTGCAATTCAATCATTAAATACATCTGCATCAACCAATCACTGAAACTCAATCATCACTTTCTGAATCAACCACAATTGAATCAATCAATCATTTTGACAACCCATCGTCAAATCATAATCAATCTAATCATTCAGAATACTATCACCAGAATACCATAACCAGAACCCAAACTAGAACCCAGAACTCTGCAACAGCAAATAGAAACAATTGAAACATACTTTATGAGGTATACGCTACTTCCATGTGTCGAACCTACCTGTATACGTGCTTTTATCAAATCCAACCAGTGTACACATCTGCAAATATTAATTCATAATTTTGCAACTATTCGATACTCCAATTATACCTAGATCATAATATTTACAGAACAACGCACGCGTCAATATTAAGATCTAGTCTATACATGGTCAAACCACATAACGATAATTCATTTCAAGCCTTAAGATCTCAATCCATCATTAGATCTTATCCTTCATCAACCGCTAAGGTTCATCCTTGGTTCAGATCAAGCACAACACCATAAGCCAATAACCTGCATACTAGATCTCACACTTCATCAGATATTCGATACTTGCACACTTGGCCTAATGATCTTCTCCTCCTTATAGAGTTTTAGGCCTTTCAATACCATGGACCAATACCTTGGACCAAATACCTAGGGTAGATACCTTGGACCAAATACCCTGGACCAATACCATGGATCAAAATACCATGGACCAAATACCTCAAACCAAAATCTTAGTTTTCCAAGATATACGCGCTTTTCTTTCTGTGAAAGTGCATGTGTACGTATACATTACTTGTGTTTAGTGAAATTGCGTGTATACACAGCTTGGTCAAGGTGAACCTACATATACCTCTATTTCTTCACTCTTTGTAGTATAATCTATAATTCTTTGCTATTAACCTGCTATATTGTGATCTTTCATCTGAGTGAGTTGCCATCAAGGACAACACCTATATCATAATGACAACAGAAGAACAAAGGTGAAGAGCGGAGGCAATAGTAGAAGAAACAACGCAGGGACAAGTTGAAGAGCTAGAACAGAACCAATAGTCTGAGGAGGAGAGAAAACAAATGCAAGACAAATAGCTTGCTCAAGAGATAGAGGATTTTATTGAAATCCAAGACATGAAGGAACTGAAGCTGCAAAACCATGATGTTGACCTGATGCCATGTACACAATAGGTCATTTTTAAGTCATGACCACCTCCAGCAGCAGCGTTAGCTCCAGGAGAGGAAGAGGAGGTTGTTCCTCTTGATGATGATTCGGTCATGGAAATGTACAATCAGTCGTACAATTAAATTTAGAACAAGATTGTACAAGTGCATAAGAAACATTTTTTGGATGACTTGGCATCTCCTACATATATTAGAGAAAGGGTATTGTGGCGGACACCAAGAATAATCCAAATGCCATTGTTGCAATCAACTTGGCCTTTGCAGGCATAGCAAAGTCAAACATTGAGTATTTGATGGGCGAGAATAAATAACAAGCACAAAACTTGCATGTTGTTAGGCAAGAGGTAGAATAGCTTCGCGCAACAACTCAAAATGCAGCGTCCACACAAGTCCATCTGGAGGAACTAAAGGCAATGATGCTTGGCAAAGTATCAAGACTTGGAGAGACCATGTAGAATCTCTATGATAAGATTTTTAGTGTGCATACAGTGGTTTTCCACTTGCATGGCTCTGATCCAGAATTATGCAGGAATGTAATAAAGTACATAAATACCCATATACATAGAGATGCAGTAGAAATAAAACTTCATTTCATTAATATCAAAGAACTGAAATATGCTTACATATAGAAATAAAAATAAACTAGCCTGGGAAATGGTAGCTTATCTCTGAGAAGATATTTGGAGGCTACATGCCTCCTAACTATGTTATAATGAGACTCAAGGACCTATTTATTATTTAACAATAAGGGAAAACTATAAACAACCAAAACCCTAACCCTAAGAGATGGAATGCCAAGAGTTTGTGGGCCCCATTGGGGTTAATTGGGAAGCCAACTTCACGGGGTCGTAACTTGGTCACATTATATATATTGGCACATACAGTATTTTTTTGAAAGATCTCTTCGAGTACTACATGATTTGTTGTGAACCTAAAAAAAACGTCATTTAGGGAGTCAAAATTTCTCTTAAAGTTCAGGACCCGAAAAACTACTAAAATATTAAATGTTGCAATAAACAAGGAAACGAATGAAACCAACTGGAGGTATAGGTGGAATAGGTTAATGGTCGCCAATATCCACCTGGATCAGTCCTCCCTACTTAGGAAGCAATGGCATCCATTGCATGCAGAGCCTCCATGAGGAGAGGAAATTTTTGTTGAACCTAGTCCCTGGTAAACCACTTTCCCTAGTGAAGGCGTTGGCCTACTTTGACAACTCAATATAGTTGGATCCTTTGTTGGAAAGTGTTCTTGATATGCATTTCCATGATATGATCAGTTGTGGCTTATTCCAAGCAGTCAAGTTTTAGCTCAATTGGTGTGAGTTATTATGCAATGTAGGATGTGTCTAGCAATGGTGGAAAGTATGGTTGAAGGTGGTTTAAATTAAACACTAGGTGCAAACCAAGGAATGGTGGAATGACGAGCTCAAATTAATTGTCCCTTGTAACCTTTGTGATGGTGTATGGCCCATATCATAGTGGGTGAGGCTTTCGGTGAGGTCCCGAAAGCGCTCCTTCTGCAAATGTAGCCAAACTTTTCCGCCCATCTTGAACTTGTGTGACACTCAATGTTGATCATGGCACTGCTTGTACTTAGCATTGGATTTGTCCGATATACTAAAGATAGATTTCCAATTCCTATCATTGATGAATTATTCGATGAATTGCATGGATCAATTTACTTCATAGAGTTGGATCTTCGTTCAGCATATCATCAAATCAGAATGAAGACTGAAGAATGAAGACATTCTGAAAACAACATTTAGAACTCATGAGGGTCATTATTAATTTTTGTTCATGCCTTTTGGCCTTACCAATGCACCTTCTACATTTCAAGGTTTAATGAATTCCAATTTCAAACCCTTCCTTAGAAAATTTGTGTTAGTATTTTTTGATGATATACTAATCTACAACAAACCTTGGAAGGATCATGATGACAGGGTGCTCAAACTATTGGAGGAAAAACAATTATATGCAAAAATCTCCAATTGTTTCTTTGGAGTACAAGAGGTGGAATATCTAGGTCATATTGCATCTCATGAAAGTGTTAAGGTAGACCCTAGCAAAATTAAATCCATTAAGGAATGGAAAATCCCCACATGCATAAAGCATCTACGAGGATTTCCCGGGTTGTCAGGGTATTATCACAAGTTTGTTAAGAATTATGATAGAATAGCAGCACCTCTAACAACATTATTGAATAAATATGCATTTTCATGGACTCCATAAGTAATGAAGGCCTTCTAACATCTTAAAGAGGCAATGTGCCAAGCACCGGTCTTAGCTACACCGGAATTCACAAAAAAAATTATTGTGGAATGTGATGCCTTAGGAAATGGAATTGGTGTTGTTTTAGTGCAAGAATAAAGACCCCTTGCTTTCTAAAGTCATCCAATCAAAGGAAAATATTTACACAAAGCTATTTATGAGAAGGAAATGTTAGCAATACTACATGCACTTAAGAAATGGCAACCTCCTTCACATTACACAAATGAACAATTATCGGATGATACAAATGACAAAACCTCCTTTCTATATATATATGAGTCTAAGGGGTCATAATATAATCAAATCTGACATAACAATAATAATATAAGGGCACAACAATAACAATAGTGGGCTTCTATGTGGCACAATAATAACAATATGAAGGCAATAGGGGCACAATAATAGGAATAAGGGCTACAATGACAATAGTAATGGGAGAATCACTAGTATTATAGGGACCTAACATGCCCCTCTCCTTCAAAAAAAAAATTTCCTCAACACTTGAGTAGTTCTGGATGCTTCTGTATAAAATTATCATCCTCCCATGTGGAATCTTCAGCGGGTAATTTCTTCCACTTGATGAGATACTTCGAAATTGATCGATTTCGTAGTTGTCGATTTCTTGTTTCTGTGACTGCTTCAGGTTCCAATATGATTTTTCCTTCCTCGTCAAGTTATGGAAATATTTCTTGAACAAGGAGCTTGTCACCTATAACCTTCTTTAAGCATGAAACATGGAAAACTGAGTGCACTCAGGAAGCTGCGGGAAGCTCCAATTTATATGCCATTGTACCAATCTTTTACAACACCTTGTACAGACCATAATACTTTGGTGATAATTTACCATCCTTCTTAGCTTTCTTGAGGGACATTTGTTTATATGGTTGTAGTCATAGAAATACCTAGTTGCCTACATCAAAACTTCTTTCACTACAATGTTGATCTAACTGTTGTTTCATTCTATTATGTGCCAAAGTGAGGTTATCCTTTATGAGTTAGATAACTTGTTGTTGATGCTCGATGTGATCTTAAATTGCTTGAACCTTAGATTTTTCTCTTAAATATAATGTGATGGATGGTGGATGATATCCATAAAGTGCCATAAATGGGGTCATTTTTGCTACAATATGGAAGGAAGTGTTATACCACCATTCAGCCAAAGGCAACCATTTGATCCATTGTGTATGTTTATCAGATACAAAGCAATGAAGATATCCTTCCAAACATTTTTTTTACTATCTCATTTTTCCCATCCGATTGAGGATGATAGGATGAGCTATGAGCTAACTGAGTACCAAGACAAGAAAATAATTATGTCCAAAAATTTCCAGTGACAATGGGATCTCTGTCGCTTACAATAATCTTTGGGTTTCCATGAAGATTTTGAATTGTTTCCATAAATGTAGTAGAAATCGTATTGGTTTTAAATGGATGAGATAATGCACAAAAGTGTGCATACCTGGTAAGTCTGTCAACTACCACCATGATGATACTCTTTCCTTTGGACTTGGGTAAACCTATGATAAAATCCATTGAAACCTCCTCCCAAAGTTGGCTTGGAATGGATAAAGGTTATAATAGACCTAGGGTCTTAATTGTTTCAACTTTATTTTGTTGGAAAACCAAACATTCCGCCACAAAATTTTGAATATCAGAATTAAGGCCATCCCAAAAAAAATCCTTCTTAACCCTGTGGTAAGTTTTTAAAAATCCTGAGTGCCATCCTAAGGGAGAGGTGTGCAATTCCATAAGAATATTTTGTTTGAGTTGGGAATTCTTACATAGGTATAAGTGATATTTGTACCATAATGAATCATTTCTCTAGCTAAATGTATCATATGTATTGGGATCTTGTTGTAACTTTTGAATGAGTGCCCACACTTCTTCATCATTCTTCCATTCATCCCTTGATTCATTTATCCAATCTGGTTGGATAACAGAAATGGCACAAAATAATGCTTCCACATCCTCATCCTTTCTTGAGAGTGCATCTACCACAACATTTTACTTCCCTTTTTTGTAGATGATTTCAAAGTCATAAACCAACATCTTTGTGACCCATTTTTGCTTCTCTTCTTAAGATAATCTTTTTTTTTAAAAGTATTTAAGACTATCATGATCCATTTTTACCTTGAAGTGTCTTCCCACTAGGTAGGGTCGCCATTTCTTAAGTTCATGTAGTATTTCCAACATTTCCTTCTCATAAATAGCTTTGTGTAAATACTTTCCTTTGGTTGGACGACTTTCGAAAGCAATGGGTCTTTCTTCTTGCATTAGAATTGTCAAGCCAAGAGGTAACTCCTCAAAATGAGATTATATTATTCATTTAGGTTGTTCTATTATTATACCCAAGAGGGAGTGACTGTTGAGTTTCATCTCCCGATGACTCTCCATTTTCTCTATTATTTATTTACACTATTTACAGTTGTTCACCTAATCCCTATGATTAGGTGTCAACATTCCCCCCTTAATCTAAAGGGATGTTGGTGAGTCCAAGCTTCGTTCTGAATCTTTCAAGCTTTTCTCTTCCAAGCACTTTGGTGAAGATGTTTGCAATCTACTAATTAGTGGAACAATGGAAAATATGGATTATTTTGGCCTCAACATGATGTCGAATCAGATGATATTTTGTATTGATGTGCTTCATTCGATCATGGAACTTTGGGTTCTTGGCCAACTTTATTGCCGAGGTATTTTCAATCATGAGTGGAGTTGAATGTACTTGTTTTACTGCAAATCTTCCAGAATTTTCCTGAGCCATACAATTTCTATTATTTCCTCAGTTGTTGCCGCATATTCTGTCTTTGTTTGTGAATCTACTAGAACTGATTGTTTGCGTGATCTCTTAGAGACAACTCCTGATCCAAGAATCATAACATAACCCAAAGTAGATACCCCAGTTTCTTTGTCTCCATCGAAGTCTGAATCAGAGTATCCAATCAAGCTGAAGCCACCCACCTGTGTATACCTGATTCCAAAGTTTTGAGTTCCCTTCAAGTACTTCAAAACTCTTTTTACAATAGACCAATGTCCTTCATAAGGCTTTTGCATAAACCTAGAGAGGATTCCAACAGCAAACGAAATGTTTGGTCTGGTAGTAGTCAGGTAGTTGAGACTTCCTACAAGTTGTCTATACTTTGTTGCATCCTCAAATTATTTTCCTTCAATGGATGTGAGCTTTAAGTTTTGTTCCATTGGAGTAGTCAAAGGATTGCATTCAGCCATGCCAAAACTGTTCAATAGATCTCCAATGTACTTCTTTTGAGAAAGGAATATGGACTTCAGATGTTGAGTTACTTCAATACCAAGATAGTAATGAACATAGCCCAAATTAGTAATTTCAAAACCTTTCCTCAATTCCTTATTTATGGATGCAATGTAGCTCTCGTTGTTCCCTGTCATCAAAAGAACATCTACATATACCACAAGATATACAACTATTTTTCCAACTTTCTTGAAAAACAATGTTGCATCATTAAGATCATTATGTTTTAAATTGAGTTTCAGAAGATGCTCAGTTCGAATTTCATACCAGGCTCGTGGTGCTTGTTTTAGGCCATATGAGGATTTCACAAGTTTGCATACTTTATTTTCATGTCCTTTCATAGAAAATCCTTCAGGCTAGGACATAAAAACATTCTCTTTTAGATCTCCATTCAAGAAAGCAGTTTTTACATCCATTTGATAGACTTTCCAATCGTTCTGAGCTGACAAAGAGTGTCCGGATGGTAGCCCAATTTACTGTGGGGGCAAAAGTCTCCTCATAATCGACCCATTCCTTCTATGAAAAACCTTTTGCCACAAGCCTGGCTTTGTGCTTGTCAAGTAAGCCATCAACTTTATACTTGTTCTTGTAGACCCACTTGCAGCCAATTGGTTTGGTTCCCAATGGAGGATCAACCAGCTTCCAAGTGCCATTCTTTATCAAGGAATCATACTCCTTTTGCATTGCTTCTTTCCATTCATCATGAGAATCAACTTCTTTAAAGGAATTTGATTCAAAATCTATAGACAAATTCAGTTCACAATCATAAGAAACATCCATATCAACAGGTGAATTAGAGTCATCTACATCACCTCTATTTTGTCGGGTTGAATTTCTAGTTCTTGTCTTTCCAACCTCATCAAGATGAACACTTTCAAGTGTCTTTGTTAGCCACTTTGGGGGACCTTTTGGGCCACCAAATTAGCATACACTTTCACTCCATTTTCACCTTTATCCTCATTTTGTCACCTCATTTCATCACATTATCATTATATTTCCATTACAATATGGGTTCATATTTTCATTTTCCAAAGTTATTTATTTTATGTATTTAAAGTGAATTTATGATTAAAAGTTAGAAAAATAACATGTATTTTCTTATACCTGAAGGTAGAATGAGTTTGGTGAAATGTGTAGGTGATTTGGAAGGTTCCAAGACACTCTTATGTGGCCTCCAAGACTCAAATTCGAATTCTCTTGAAGTTTTGAAGGAGATTTGGGATAGGGGTCAAGCATATCTCATCGAGAAAAATCATAGATAAAGGAATATGTGTCTCATATTGGTTGTAACCATATGAAGAATTTATGGATCTAGGAGGGATTAGTGGATCTCCATTAATGAGTTAGTTGCTTATGTTTTTGTATAAATAGGAGTACCTTCTTCATTCCAAAGGGAGGACTCTTGGAGCATGTATCCTAACTTATGATGGAATAGAATAAAGTTTTCTTTCTATGGTTTTAGATATAAATTGTCTTAATTTAGTATATGAATTTATGGAATAGTTTGTCACTTTTTTCTTAAGAGAATTGAGCTCACTCTAAAAAGATCAAAGAAACAATTTATTTCATCATAGATTTTATTTCATTATAGATTTTATTTTCATTTAATTACTTAGATGTTTGAAGATTTTTTTCATTACTAATGAATGAATTTTAGTTTAAATCTTATCAGCATATGAAAGGACAAACAAGGTCTAAGTTAGGCTCTCTTCCATTTGATATGAGTAATAATTGAAATTCATTCTCCTTTTCTAGATTCAAGTGATTTTCTGAATTTCCAGTTTTCCAACAATGGAATTAATGATGAATGAATTTGTAATGAAGAACAGCAAGGACCTCCTTAGTTAGGAGCCTATTGTATTGTTTGTTTATGCATCTTAAGCTATTGTCCATTAGTGGTTTTTGATTTCTGCTCATGAAGTAGTATTCTAGAAGAAGGACAAATCTAGTTCTCCTAAGTTAGGAGCCACTTCTCCTGCTTATTACATAATGAATTAGAAATTACTTAGTTAAATTTTATATTTGTAATATGCACTGCACTTCTAATTAGTTTATAATTGCATTCTCTTAAGTTTTCATAACTTAAAAACTTATTATAGTTGCATCTAAGGTCCCATATATTTTGGTTTTCTTCTAAATTTTACGAAACCCCCGGGTTGACAATTAAATAATATTGCTTTAACAAAAAATTAAATCACCCAACAGGACCTTTCTGAGATGGTCCAGATTGCTCAGTTGATTGAGTTAGGACTGAATCAAGATTGAGTCTCCCAATTCTGTCAATCACATCACTCAAAGTATCATCCATACTTGAGTTTCATGAGGGGGAGAGAGTGCTTCAGAAGAATATGCCACAAGTTGATTTAGTGTAGGAATCCCCCCTTCAAGATGTGGAATTTGATTATGAAATTCTTGAAAAGATTTTTCATTTGCGAATCTATACAAGCAATCAAGTTGCTGCTCAACAACATTGTCAGCTTTGGATGATTCAAGAAAGATTACATCTCTCGATACAACAAACTTTTTATAAGTAGATCTTCGGCATAAATCACATATAGAGAGACCTTTGTCGACGCGTTTCAAACCAACAAGTGTGGTTCATCGTCAGGACAAGTTGAAGAAACAAATCTAGTTGTGCGAGTTAAATAGACTGAGCAGAGACTCCAATGGCTAAAACGACCAACGACTAATTTTGACCTCAGGACCCAGGTCAAATTCTTATTTAATTATTTTAATATTATTATAATTTTTAATATTATTATTATTCCTATAATTCATGGAAATAAGTTACATCCAGATGAAAAATATAAAGATAACGAATTACTTCTTATGGTTGGATTTAACAAAAAAAGAATCTTATTTAATTTATTTATTTATTATAATTAATTATATAATACACTACTGATAATATTCAAATTATAATATTAGGTTATAAAGATAAAAGTTAGGATAAAAATAATAAGATAAAAATATTTTGTGGTTAGCTTAAAAAAGATAATTTACTTGCTTATTTAATAATATGTTAATATTAATTATATATATATAATATATATATATATATTATATATATATATATATATATATATATATATATATATATATATAAATTTAAAGAATACTAAAATAGGTTGTAATGACAAGACTCAATTCTAATGGGTTAAGCTTAAAAAGTATTCTTTACAATTATATATATATATATATATATATTTTGAAATCGTAAAGTTAGG
>APFE030972635.1:0-16758 GCA_000404065.3 Pinus taeda
TTACTCATATCATGTTGTTTCTTTCTACATTCACTGGCATAGTGCCCATATTTTTTGCAGTAATAACGTTGAAAATTGGATTTTTCATACCTTTGTCCTTGAGCATGATGTTTTCCTCTTTGTTGGCTACTGCCTTGGCCTTGGTTCTGATTTAGATTGCTACCTCTTCCTTGAGAATTTGCTGGACTGTTCCTTCCACCTCTGTTTTGGGTTCTGCCTCTTCCTCTCTTGTTTCCTCTGCCTTGACCTCTTCCTCTTCCAAAGGACATCTGGATCTTGAAGGCTTGCTCTAGAGATGAGTTTTCATTTCTACTCAACCTCTGCTCATGTGTTATCAGTGATGCATGGAGTTCATCAACTGAAAAGTTTGAGAGATCCTTTGTCTCTTCTATGGTTGTGACAATCACATCAAACTTTGAGGGTAGGACCCTCAATAGTTTCTTCACAATCCTCCTTTCTTCGAGAACTTCTCCATGAGTCCTCATTTTTGTGACCAAACCAATCACATGTGTGAAGAATGAGTCAATATTATCTGACTCTTTCATGTTCATATTCTCAAAATCTCTCCTCAACAACTGTAGTTTTGTTGTCTTCACTTTCTCCATGCCTTGATAGGCTGTCTTAAGGGTTTGCCATGCTTCTTTGGATGTCTTAGTTGCTGCTATCCTTGGAAACACACTCTGGTCCACTGCTTGATACAAAAATACAAGGGATTTTGAATCCTTCTTCCTATTTCTCTTTAGTAGATCTTTCTCTACTTGAGTTAATCTATTAAACTCATTTTCATCTGCTGGTTCTTCAAAACCATCTTGAACTAATTCCCATAAATCTTGACAGGCAAACAAGGCTCTCATGGTTATTGCCCAATAGTCATAGTCTTTCCCATTGAACTGTGGGAATTAAGGATTAAACATACCCATGCTGGTGCTAGTGTTGGCCATTCTAGCACTCTTTAACTATGCTTCTAAAACCTTGACTGTGTATTTAAAATATTGACTGTTTCTTCAGCGGTAACACAAAAAAAAAACTTTGAGGAATACTTGAATCTTTTTGCCTGAGACTTCACTTTGCTGGAGAAGATTTACTGCTGCAACAAAAACTCCTCCCTTCAGCTTCTTTGACACCTTCAAAGAGCCTGAACCTACTGTGATACCACTGTTGGGGATTTTTCTGGTAAAATCCCAAAAACAAACATTAATTGAATACAGAGCAATGGTCTGTTTTTCTCCCCAGGATCTTTTGTATAGGGAAGCAAATAAAATTTCTGAGAACAGAGATTTTTCACACCAATAAAATATTTATATTCATTAATAAAAAGCCTGATACATATTTCTTCCTCTTTCACAGAGGGATTCACCAAAATCAAAATTACACTGCCTCTGTTACAAATGATTTTTACACTGCTGTGTAAAATCTTCATTCACTACTATGTGAAAAGTTTTTACATTTACTGCAGTAGAATAAATATTCTTACATTGATTTACTACTGTAAAAAACAATTTTCTTACATGGGTTTACTATTGTAAAATAAAAAAAACTTTCACATTCACCCAAGAAGAATTTCTTACATGCCTTGTTGTTTTTTCACACTGCATTTAAACAAAATTTTCATTTATGCTGCTGCTCCACACCATATATTTAATTATGCATTCAATGCATATACTCCTCAAGAATTCGCACTGTTGTGCATTGATTTCCCTGTTATTTCCTCTGCATCCGCGAGCCCTTTCTTCCTTGGTTTTCTATTCGCTGCAGCAAAAACCAAGTTTCTTCTCCACCCCTGTGCAATGATAATACAAAGTCAACACCAAAACAAAACTATATGGCGTACATACCATATGGGTTAACAATAAAAATATTACATGCCATAAAAACTTTAAATACTTTACCTAAGACTATGACAAAGTATTAAATGTATTAAATGAAACGTGCGGTAAAAGTTAAAATAACGTTCTGGCAGGTTGAAAGAGATCCTGGTCCGTTGATTTGATCGGACGCAATTTGGGTCCTCCAGCCAGACAACCCAAACGAAGTTTAGTGTCCGGGGAATGGTTGGTTTTGTGTTCGTACACAGGACGCATGTCAGTTAGTCGACGTGTTCGGAGGCCCTCTAGCAAATACAACGTTTTGCGAAAAGCGGTGAGAAATGAACTGGGGTTTTCTGGAGTGGTTTTGCATTGTTGTTTAATGTTCTCGCACGGCAGGTGAAATTAATGTTTCAACAAATTCGTCTCCAAAAATGGAGGATTATCCCTTAATCAATATTGATTCCTCGGCTATAGTCAACACTGAATTTACCTCTATAACCTGCGAGATCAACAGTGATTTAAACAGCCCTCCATTTAATGGTTGTAGCAAGGTGTCCTCTCCCCAGCATTTTGTAGTTCCCTCATCCACCTCTGCGTCTCTCCCCAACGTCCTAAAGTTCATTCATCCACCTCTGCGTCCTCTCCCCAACATCCTATAGTTCATTCATCCACCTCTTCTTCGATGTCTGAGAATCCTCGTCTCTTTCCCTTGAACCAGGCATATGAGAGTGCTCTCCTATCTTCTCTTTATCCATCAGCGTTGAACTTGCTGCTACGCCTGCTTCTTGATTCCCCTCTTCATTGTTTAGCTCCCAATTCATGCATTGGTCCATCCCTTCTTTCTCCTAAAAAGTCTTCTCTCCATCAATTCATAAACAACGCTAATAAAAAAGTGTTGAAATATAATAAATTAATTTTAAATAGGTCAAAAAGTATAGGTTATAGTAATAAACATTTGATCAATTCTTTTTGTTAACATTAGTGATTTAGATAATTCTAGATTTATTCAAACTAATAATAATGATGATGCAACAATATTAATAATAATAAATGTTATTATTATTTATCTTCTTCTTTTAAAAATGTTATTAGTATCTCGAGTATAAATTTTTATTTTTCTGTTTTTAAGCTTTTAAATAAGGGTCTTAATTTTGCCATTGCCCCCAATAAGATTCCCATTAATGACATTATTTGCAACATTGAATTTGGTATCAAGGACCTTTCTGATAATGTTAAAGAGGTTATAAGGCAAGACTGTTCTATCGTTCTTAGGAAGGCTAAACCTCCCAAAAGAAACATTAGCAAAGATGAATTCCTTGCCCTTAAAGATTTAAAGGACAACCCCAACCTTGTCATCCTAAAAGATAATAAGGGCGGAGCAGTTATCATTCTTGATAAATCAAACTATATGAATAAAATGATTCACCATCTCTATAATAATGGTAGTTACATCAAGCTTTAAAAGAATCCTATCAAAAGAGTTAACAAAGAAATATTAACCGCCATTAATTCCATTAATGCCCTTAAACCTCTTTGTAAGAAACTTATTGAAAGCAATCCCCTTACCCCTCAGATTTATGGCCTCCCAATATTCATAAGGTTGGAGTCCCCTTGAGACCTATTGTTAGCACAATAGGCAGACCTACTTATCGTCTAGCTAAGTTCTTAGCTCAAAAACTCAGACCTCTTGTTGCTCGCACTGGTTTCTTTGTTAAGGAATCTCCTTCGTTTGTTAATGAATTGAAGGATATTAAGTTGGAGCCTCATGATTTCTTAGCGAGTTTTGATGTTGTCTCCCTTTATACCTGTATTCCTATTCAAGAGGCCATTGATGTTATAAATAAGACCATTGATGAGGAAACTACTAGATTAATTGGCCTTTGCCTCCCCTCTACTTTCTTTAGTTTTTAAGGTGAGTTCTTTGAACAGACCTATGGGGTAGCAATGGGTTCTCCTCTTTCCCCTATTGTTGCTAACTTATTCATGGAGGATTTTGAGGCTAAGGCCTTACCTTCAACTCCATTTCTCCCTAAATAATGGAAGAGATTTGTAGATGATATTTGTGTCATTTGGCCTCACGGTCGTGAAAAATTGGATATGTTTATTGACCATCTTAATTCTCGATTAGACTCTACCAAATTCACGATGGACGTTGAAGTGAATGGGTTTCTTCATTTCTTAGACATCCTTCTATCCAAGATGTATGATGGTTATGTTTCTCACCAAGTCTTTCGCAAGAAGACTCATATAGAGCAGTATCTTCATTCCAGTTCTCAACCTTTTCCAATGTAAAAGCTAGGGGTTCTTAGTACTCTAGCCACCCATGCTTTAATAATTTTAGATGAGATACACCTTGAAGAAGAAGAATCTCAGCCTCTTAAAGTTTTTGAAAATAATGGCTATAGTAGGTCTCAAGGCCTCAAGGCTTTCCAAAGAGCCCGTAAAGAGTCGAGGGTTAAGCCTCCTAGTGAAGACCCAGTCTCTAAGGTGCAAATCTTGTTTATCTAGGGGACTACTGACAAGATTTCCCATATTCTGAAGAAGAATAATGTCTCCTCTACTTTGAAGCCCCTTAATACTATAAGGAATTATCTCGAATCAATTAAAGACCCTATTTGACCCCAAAGACATGAAAGGTGTCTACTCGATCCCATGTTCATGTGGGATTCCCTACATTGGGGAGACCGACAGCTCTATTAATAAGAGAATCCAAGAGCATGTTGCAGAAATAAGGCACAATTGATCTCGCTCCTCAGCTCTTGCAGAGCATGCAGAGAAGTATAAGAATCATGTTTGTATTGAGCAGGCAAGAGTCATTACCAGAGTTGATCGTTTCCACCATAGGGAGCTAAGAGAGGCTATTGAGATTGAGAAACATGCTAAAAATCTCAATAAGGATGATGGGTGGAAATTGAGTAAGAGATGGATACCAACTCTTTTATTTTGATTTATTTATTTATTTATTAACTATTGGTAATTATTTCTTAAATATTATTTTTATTATTTTTATATAATTACTGAAATAAGAATAAAGTTAGTCAAAGATGTAAACGCATAATATAATATAAAGATTAGTAATAAATATAAAATATATATAAAATTAAATATATTTTATTATTCCATTTATTGGATTATTAAATTATATTATTAATAGTTTTGACTAGTCTTTTATTTTATTATTAATAATTTAAATGGGTTAATACTATATTCAATCTTAATAAAATATTTAAATATAGTTAACGATTTATTTTATAACAATTAGTCATTTTAATGGATTTAAAAATAAAAATATATTAATTTTATTATTTAAATAACTAATTTCCTAACGGCTAATTTTTATCCATGATGCATCCTTGCTATTTATTCATTAAGATCTTTGGGTTTTTTCACCTTTGACCTGAGGATGAACCACATTAGCTGATTCGAAACATCAACTAAATAATACTGATGGGATTCATCCAGAAGACAAGCATACTACATTATGGATCACATAAGCTTAAGATTTAAAATGTTATGTATATTATTATTATGGTCATTATCTTCAACCCTAAAAAAATTGGGGCCTTCAATAATACTATTATATAAACCTTTCCAATATTTGAATTGTGAATTTAGAAATCTATTCTTATGTTGACTGCCAGATTATCAATTCAAGGGTGCCCTTGTGGCAGTTGCATAACTAACATGTAATGTTAAAAAAAGGGCCATATTGTGGGTCCACAAACACATGGCAGAGTTGGGTTCAAGTAAAACTGCTTAAGATCATCAATAAATATGCACCATTAGATCGTGTGGACATCCATCATTGGTATGGGCTCCTAATCTCTTAATGATAGTGGTGTTGATCAATGATCCTGACTATGGAAATTTCCATAAGGCTTAGAGGCAGCTATAACCAAGGCCATATTTCAAAAGAATGTAGAATTTGAACAATAAAATTACATATATTATTGGAAACTAATTTAAACACTTCAATTATAATTTAAAATTATAATTAAACTATTGGGCATATATCATCTTTTTATATAACTTAAACACTTTTAGGTGCAAATCACTGTTATAATATAATATTTTTATAATGATTCCATTCACCTTAATACTGCCAAATTGTTATGTTTTTTTTTAAAGCAAGAAGATCCCTCGTTGACGCTACTAGTTACAAAGAAATCAGATCTATGATAATTTAATTTATGAGGACTCACCACTATTGCAAAATACAACAATACGTAAGCTCCGCCTCTTTCCAAAACTAGTCGTCATAAACATAATTATGGAATTTGGAACCTTGATCCCCCATTGACCTCACCTAGCCATGTCTCTATTTTATTTGGCAACGGGGTGATAAAATTTATTCTCAGGTGCGGAAATAATTATGCAGAAATTGCCGATACACACAAAACTAGATCTTCTTATTAGGGTGAACATATTGTAGTTTTTTATATCTATATTTGCATAGGTATTGAAATCAAGGTCTTGCCAATCAATAAAACCTAAATTGATCACATTCTAGAATTTAACAATTCAATATTTTTACATTAACAATTCTAAAATTATTGTTAATATATAAATCTTGATTTCAAGAAACCCAAATGGCCACCTTTTGTCGTTACAAAATATTGATTTATGTCACTCGTGTATAAACATGGAGCTGAATATATTCTATTTGGCATATAATTATTTCCATGCCAAAACTATAACACGTTTATAACAATACATACCATGCAGAATTCAAGCATAACCGGACAAGAATCCATTTCTCAAAGCTCTACACTAGAATCTCTAATCGATTAATATATATATATATATATATGTGTGTGTGTGTGTGTGTGTGTGTGTGTGACTTTGACATTGAATTATTTCCATGCCAAAACTATAACACACTTATAATTAAAAATACATATCCATATCAAAGATTATAGTTAAGAATAAATGGTTGAATAATAAAATATTCACAAGAAGACTCAGAACTAGTAACATCACCATCATCATTCTAACTTTTTTAGAAACTTTTGGAAAGTCGAGAGCGATAATGAGTCCTCTAATTAAAATCACCATCTGTGTATATCTTTTAGCTATCCTTAGAAAAGCTAGAGCGAGTGTGGTCATTAAAATCAACATCATTATAAGTTTATCAAGAAAAGCCATAACCTAAACTAGTCTTGTCATTAAAATCACCATCCTTCTAATTTTTTTAGACACGTTTAAAAAATCCACACTCATAGCCAGACTTGTCGTTAAAATCACCATCATCGTACATCTCTTAGATACAGTTAGAAAAGTCATGGCTAGACCCAAAGATAGCTTGGTCATTAAAATCATCATCATTCTAAGTCCATATAAAAGATCCATAGCTCTCTTGGCCTTTAAAATCATCGTCATTCTAAGTCTATATAAAAATTCTAGAGCTAAATACAAAGCTCATCTTGTCTTTAAAATCACCATCATAGAAAGTCTATATCAAAAACCCAAAGCTCATCTTGTGTTTAAAATCACCATCATTTCAAATCTTGTGGATGCCACTTCAATATCCACAAACATACACAGCTCTATTAGTAACATCATAATTATAAGTCTTTCAAAAACTTTTAGAAAATCTACAGCTAAAGACACCCCTAACATTAAAATCAAGGTGACTATAAGTCTTTTAGGTATAGTGTACCCTTAAAAAATACAGAACCAAAACCATAACTAGTGCAATCATTAAAATCACTATCATTAAACTTTCATTACATACCCTTAAAAATGCCATAGCAATAATGAGAGTCAGAGCCACAATCATTTTTGTCATAAAAATCACCTTCATTATAAAATCCAGAAACATATCCATATCCAGTGCTGGCATTGCATGTCTTTTACATAACCATATAAGAGTGAGAGCCATAACAAGTGATATCATTGAAGCCACTATCTGCAGTGTGAAGATTCACCATAGGTTGTGAGTGGCAGTGGTGGAAGAAGGCACAAACATTGGAACAAATTTATCCTCTTTTTATTGATGGGTCTAGCTGTGGAATAAAAAGCCCATGGAAGACCGCAAGAACATCATTAAGTGTCGAGGCGCATCTACCACATGCCCATCATATAAGTCAGCTGCCAGATAGGAAAACTGATCTGCTCCCTCACCACAGATGATGAACCCCTGATCAGTTGGATCAGTGACTCTGTTCTCCAGTGGGGGGAGAAGAGATGAGGCAGAACTCAGATAATTGAATGGTTGTGACCCATCGATGAGGCTCGACAGAATATGGTCCCTGGCATTTTCTAGGATTTCTATCATCATGCTACATTCAGGGAAGAGCATGTTCATGGCCATGACCGAGATGCTGGAGTTTCCACCTCTTCCTTGAGGGTCTATCGTTGTTGTCACTGTAGTGAAGAAAAGGAGCAACAATGGCAATGCCATCACCTGAACTTTCTTGATTATTGTGATCAAAACCTTCACATGCAGTTGTAAAATATTGATTTTTGTCACAACCTTTTGCAATGTTTGTATGTGCATCTGTCTATTGTATGTTTTTTTTTCTCTCTTTAGTTTTAACAATAATAATTTAACAGAACTGTGAGAATAATTTATAACCTATGTGAGAACTGCAACTAATTATGACCGCGCCCTACACTGAGGTTCAGATATTTATCGATATTTTTTTGTTAGGTATTATTAATTACTGACTTGTTAATAGTGTCAGACCCGCTAATATTCAAGGGATCTCTCCGTTATGAAGTCCCAACTATACCTCACACCATTTGGTGTAGGAGTCCCATGCAATATGATGGCCTGGTTTCAATTATCTTAAAGATTTGTTGTAGCTCTTTCTTGTTAGCACATGAGAGTGGTTTACTTTATCTTAAAACAATGAGGTTCATGTGCCTAGTGAGTTCTTAGTGTTGCTTGTGTCAAGGTTCTTTCACTACAGAGGGAGAGGGTGAGATTCAGTGTCAAGTCGAAAGGGAATAGTCCCAACTCTATCAGAGGCACACAACACAACAGGACATGCTTAGCTTCGAGTGGAGTAGTCCACACAGATGCGGCAGTCACAAACACAAGGTGAACAAATAACACATACAACACACAATGAAATAGTCCACAAAAGTGCAATGATCGTTATAACAAGTTTACAAGAACGAATCTATCGAGTGTCTGGTGGAATAGTCCACATGGGTGAGACAACATTAGAAACTGATACACACATTTCCAACAACATATGTACTAAAATAACCAAAATAGTTCAATAGTCTTAATAGAGGTTAAAGAAACATGCATTACAAGCGTCCAAAGAATAGTGTTACAAATGAATACAATACATGTGCGAAAATGTGCTAGCCTATTAATAGGCTTCTGAACTAAGCAAAAGTTCCAAGATACATCCGTACACAATTACATCACTAATCCCGATAGCAGGGCATTGAAGCCACTACTCTCTCCTCAAAGAAAAGACTACATAATCTCAAGGCTATGTGGGAGGAGCGAAGGTGAAAATTCTTTTGCATGTACAAATGAGGGGTATATATAGACAAGGGTGAAACTGACCCTTGTGACCGTTCAACTTGCCTCATGACTGTTTGACTTACATGACTCTTCGACTTACATGACTCTTTGACTTCATCTGTGGGTCTCTTAGAATTCCATGTTACATTACATTGATTACACAGTTATGACCCAAAGTAGTGATGTGGCTGAGGCGACTCATGACAAAACTAGACATGACGTTGCAGGTATGCACAAGTTGGCTGTGTTGTTCCTATCAAGTTGTTGTGTTACTGAGTGATGAGTGTGGTCGTGATGTACCATAGTTTCACCTCCGCATAGCAAAAGTGCACAGAGTCATCAATGGTCTTGGTGTTTTCTTGATATTTCATACATGTGCATGTGTCTCCTTTGTTTGCTAATCGGTATGATTCGTGTGTTCATCCAACCACAAGAAAATATTCTAGTGTGCACTCCTTGTTCATCCCATTCATCATCACACCATGTATCATCCATGTATCTATTTTTTCAATTATGCATGATGAGATGACATCAAATATAGAAATCCCCTAGTCTACCATGATGCATTATCTTTCGTTTCTAGGTGAAAGTGACTCAGATAGAGGAAAAGGCTTTGAAACAATGCAGGGCACATGTTATGTCAAGATGTGAGGCTCCAAGGAAATGTCAACAAAAATTTTGTAGAGGTCACTGGGAGGCTGGGATGAGCAGTTCGGAACAAAAGTGACATTCTACAAGATCTGGCTCATCTAGGAGGCAGAACTGTGTAATTTTTCCTGGGCAGGTAGTGCAGGTAGCAGAGGACACTAGCAGTGAAAACTGAGAAGATTTTCAGGGGAGGCTGGGAGCGAGCTATGGGAGATTGCTAACAAAACTACGCAAAACTATGAGGTAGTCATGTTTAACATGTATGCACAGTTTCTGGGTTGAGCGGGGTGTCGGGAAGTTGGTGGACAGTTAACGAAAATTGCACAATATTTAGGAGGAGCAGAAAGCCCACTAACAAGGGAACTGACTGAGAGAACTATGCAATTTTTAGAGGCAGTGCAGTGATAGGCAATGGGTAACTATCCCTCATGTTTGTGCAATTTCTTCAGTCAATGGAGGCAGGCATGCTGACATCTTCTACGCAATTTCTAAGAGGAGTGAAGCCCAGAGTCACTGCCCGGTCAAACTCTTCAGTTGATCAGCAAGAGGCTTGATGGATTGGCTTGAAGGCAGCATAAATATAGATGGATTCTTGGGAAACTTATGTGTTTTTCTAGGTGACAGTTAGCCAGGTCGATTCCAGGGTTGTGCAGTCTAGACTACCTGGGAGGCAACCTCAATCTCTGCGCATTATGGTCAGTAGTACTTGGTCACTGAGTGCTGAGACTATGTAGTGTAGATTAATGGAGGTACGAATAATCGAGGGTGGTCTGGTCGACAGATCTTCGGCAAAATGGTTAAGTGTGTGAGCGAGTGAACTCATGCATACATAACCTTACGAACACAAACTAAAAATGACTTGATGACAAGACATATCAAACCAACAAGACAACATATGCTCAATGTGACTCACTGCAGGATTGCCTACTTATGAAAGCGACAAGTGCAAAACTTTAGATATACCTTCGGACGATCGTGATGACACTTGCACATTAGTGCTTAAAATATTGTGTGTGAGTGTGAAAAATGTTTACACAGCGAACACAACTCAAATACAAACCTTCAACATCACCAAAGCAAGGTCAAACCCTTTTCAAACCACAAGTGTAATTTTAAGTAAAGAAATTGAAAATAGTGAAAAACATAATGATAATATATAATTGGTCAAATCAGTAGTAGTGTTGGACGTGAGATCCCTGAAGGGTAGTTTTGGGACTAAAAGCCCATACTTTGGTCAAATTTTGTAATCCAAATGTAAAGACTCTGTGTTTTGTGGTCGCGGAGTGCATAGATGTTAAAGAGTCATAGGGTTGTATGCCCTTATTTTGGAAATGTAATGTCAGCTGTAAAAGATCTACCCATGGTCCGCGTACCATGGGATTGTATAAATAGAGCTAAACTCTAAGTAGTTAGAATAAGGAAGCATCGACATGTAAGAGAGATAGCTCTGAAGTATAAGTCTAATTCATGGGTTGTAGCATAGGTAGAGGCTCTATAGCTGAGTGCGCAGAGGCCTAGAAGTCCACAGTTGAGTGCGCAGACCCCTGTAGTTGAGTGTGCAGGGCAAGTCGAGACTGTAATCATCCGAAATTATCAATAAAGAGAAGTATTCTACAATTTCTACGTCTTTATTTCCTGTTTATGTATCTTGTTATCTTGGGTATGAATTTCACTTATAATGCTTATATGATGCGCGAATGTATGTAAATGTGTTGGTTAAGTGAATGCAAGTAAGAACATTTGTTTACATGAAGCTACCTAAGATCAGTTAATAAGATAAGTAAAACACTTTTCCTAGTTTTGGAGATATCGTAGTTCGCTGCCCTAGTAGCGCAAAAGTCCCTAAGCTACAGGTTAGGGCTACATGAAAATCAATTGTACCCTTTCACGAAGGTACTGAAGGGTGGAACAAAGGGCTAAAAAACTTGCATGAAGGTAGGTATAGCTAGAATAAACCAACATCACAACAATCTCAAGGGTGCGGAAACTTGGTTCCAGCATCCCCCCATACTGCTTTGGGTGAGGCTTCAGTCCTCGTTCCACGGACTAATGCTGAAAGGGCCAGTAGTGTAGGGATTTGTTTTCGTAACTAACGTTGAACCTGGATCAGGCCCACTCAAGCCAACAAATGTTTCCGTTGCTGGGACTGGAATCTACATAAGATATGTGTGATGTCGTATCATTGGAATCCAACTAAGAAAGAAATCAAAGGCTATTTGGATAGAAGGATCCACGAGTTTGTGGCACAAGAGAATAGAAACCTGTGACTGTCAAAAGAACAGTGGCTGGACCGATGCCTATATACAAAGATCCACAAAATATTTTTCGCCTCCTTTCCTACTGAGCTATACGAGTGGATCGCAAAACTAGCAGATAGCCAAGGAAGGTGGAAACTTGGCGGTCCTATTGTTTGGACCCAAGAGCTAGTGCAAAGGTTGGAAGCATCGGAGGATAAGATCGTTGACATTGTCGATCATTGGCTCAATTGCGTCATAGGAGGATTTTTTACTGAATTCACGGTCGACCCCACAGTCAGCTATAGCGAGGCAGAGCGACACTTTTTCAAGGGACCGCGAGCTAAGTACGTAAAATGTTTGAATACTTCGATTAAAATGTTGTTGTGTGAAAAATAGGTTATGCAGCTACCTTGATGTTTGGGACTACTCGAAGCAGAAAAATTTACAAAAATGAAGGAAATAAGGGTCCATAGCATAATCCCTTGATTTCACCTCCACGAAGAGATGAAGAAGGGATAGTGAAGGTTTCTCCACAAAGTGTTATTCAATTAATAAGATAAGGATCCCCACAAATACCACCTCTGCCCACACCACCTCTGACTTCACCGCCATCACCTCCAACTTCACCCATACCACCTCCACCTCCACTGCGGTTCAGTACGACGAATATAGTGAAGTTTCCTTTGTTCAAAGGCTTGGGGAATGAAGACCCAAACCAATTCTAGTTCGTAGTGATGGTTGTATGGGAAGCTCAAGGTGTTACAGATGATCACATAAAGGAGGTGACACTGGTTAGTGCTCTACAAGATCATGCGCTAACCTAGTATATTAAGTACTCCAATGATAACCCGAATGCTAGAGTAGAGGATATCCAAGCAGCACTAAATAGGGAATTTAGCATGCCTAAATCTGAGGTGCAATCGATTGTGGGATTCAAAGAGATTGTGATGCAACCAAGTGAGACACCTTCGGAACTAGATCAGAGGCTGAAATGTACAATTCATGAAGCCAACATGAACTTGACTGATAGACAGCATCACTAGTGGTTTGTGGCTTCGCTACTACCACACTTAAGGAGTGAGTTGTCACAAGAGAAGTTAACCACTGAGGAAGAGGCCTTGGATATTTCCATGAGACTACATGAGACTCTGATGCAAGATCCTAATCTATGAGTCTAGCAGATCCATGTGCAGCTGAAGAATCTGTGCCTTGAGGCGCAAAGCTTGAAGCAAGAAAGGACGGTTCAGCTAGAGGTATGCGAGGAAGTATGGTGGTTGAAATCAAAGAGGTAGGGTCATGACAAAGACTATTTCCCATCTTCATGAATTACCTTGTAGGAGGAGGACCAATGCATTTAAGACCAGAAGCTCAAGCAAGACCTAGCACGACGCCTGCTTTATGATGTGCTATCTGTCAGGTAGTCGGAAAACATGCCACGGATAACTGTCACTTGCTACAAAAGTATGTACAAGCCCCGCAAAAATTATTCTGCAACCTTTGTAGGTCGGTAGGACATGATGAGCATACTTGCAAGAGCTATGAATTGATGGTGGATAGAACTCCCGCCTACAGGGTTCAGGCCAAAACACGGCCCCTTGACCAGAACGTAGGGATGGCGCAGACAGGATTTTAGGGGCGTGGACGAGGCCAAGGTGGAGGAGGACTTGGTAGAGGTCAATGACAGTTGATTTTCTACAATTGGGGAGGGCCACGGCACTATTCCTGTGATTACAATAACCCGAAGTGTCCATCATGTAAGTATTACATGTTGTTTGATCATGAAATGGAAGATTGTCCTACGCTGATAGCTAGGATACATGACAAAGGGGCGCTACCACCTCCCCCAACTTAGAACCTGCAAATGATGAGGTTTGAGCCACGTGAGGAAGATCCGAACATAAATGTAGTGCTCCGGAGTGGAATCACGATGAGAGATGACAAGGGGAAATAGCCAGAAGATAGTACATGGGTTTGCAAAGCCCCGCTGAAAGAGATTGAGTTTGATTTGGAACGTGCTCTAGAAGCCTTCATGGAAGCTAAGAAGAGATTCACTGAGGCCTCTACCTCAGGAAGAAAGGATAAGCCTGAGCCGAAGATGGACCCCTCTATGCTTTGAACTTTCCTGGAAACTTGTATGAAGTTACTACGTGACAGTAAGGCTGTAAAAGGGCTACAAGAACTCATCAATAGATGCGTTGGAACTGCACCAAGTGAGCTGCATGTAGTGCAAAAGATTGGCAAGCATAAGACAAGGATGGGATAGGAGATGAGACTGACCACACAAATAGGAGAGTATGAAATGCATCATGTCATTTTGGACTTCGGGTTAGATGTGAATGTCCTACCAAAGTAGTATTTGGATTGAATGGGGAGACCTGCATTGCAATGGTCTTCAATTCAGCTAAGGATAACGAATCAGCAGAAAATTATAACCATGGGGCGGCTGCAGGGAGTGACCGTGGATATTGAGGGAGTGAGTGCGCTTGCGGATTTTGAAGTAATAGAGATTGTAGATGACAAAAATCCCTACCCTGTGCTCCTTGGAATTGACTGGGCTATTGATATGAACGAGGTAATCAATATGAAGAAGCCAAAGATGATCTTTGAGAATAAACCATTGCACATAATAACATCGTTGGATCCTGCTGAAGGATCGCACTATACGGAACCAATCCGCGATTAAGAGAGTGATGATGATCTAGACTGCATCTATAAGATAACAGCGCAAGACCAAGATTAGGTGAATCCCACCGTGAATGGATGGATTACATGGGAGTGTGAGAGTTCCTGCACTTTGGATTTTGACAAAGAAATAACACACTGGAAAAATCGGTTACACGAGGTAACTACGCTGGATTGCAACATGATGACCCAGTCACTGCGCTATGTGTCTTGGTCTAAATGAGGTAGATATATTTTTGGATGCATTTGAAAGGGAGGTGCCAAACAAATAATGCTTCCAGGTCTTGGACTAGGCACTGCGCACTACGACCGCAAGATGGTGGGGTACACACAAGCGAAGCTTTGATGATTGGCGCGAATGTAGGAGGATGATGAGAGAACGATTTGGGAAGCATAAGATGTGACTGACAGAGAAGTATGATGGGCAAGATGATCCACATGCACATCTAGCCAAATGGACGCAGGCCTATGGAGAAAAGCCATAATGAATTGGTATATAGAAACAGAGCTCTACCATGGGGTAGGTGAATGAGATATCCTACACGAAGGATTCATGATGACATTCAATTTTGAGGATGGATTTGATAGTATTAATGAAGTGCTACAAGAGGTGAAAGCAACCATATTTAGGATACCACAAGATCCTTTAGACCTGATTCAGCCTGAATGGGCTACTAAGCTAAGTCATGCGTTGGAATGTTATAATGTAATTGCTAAAGACGAGGACAAGGATCCACGAAAGATTAACATCCCAGAAATAGAAGGCTACTGTCACATTCAAGGACCACATATTGAGAACCCTGATATAACGATGTCAGTGAAAACTAAACAGGTGAACATTGGTATGGAGGCAGAACCCAAATTCACGAATATTGGAGACTACTGGGATGACGCAATAGTGGATAAGGTCGCTGAATTACTCCGCAAATATTAGGACTTATTCCCTACCAATTTTATGGATTTGAAAGGAATAATCAAATATCTAAGAGTGATGAAGATCATGTTAAAGCCTGACGCGAAGCCAGTTAAGGAGAGGCCTTACCACCTGAATCCAAAATACAAAGAAAAGGTCTGCTTAGAGCTAGACAAAATGCTAGCAATAGGAATCATTGAGCCTATGGAGGAAAATGATTAGGTAAGCCCAATGGTGGTGCAAGAAAAAGATAAGAAGGATGAGATAAGGATATGCGTGGACCTCAGAAAAATAAATGATGCTTGTGTGCATGATCCTTTCCCGATTCCGTTCACGGATGAAGTGTTGGACAATGTAGGTGGCCAGGAAGCATATTCCTTCACTGATGGGTTCTCTGGGTACCACCTGTAGGTTTTAACCCCGTACAAAAATTACCTGCATACAAATTATAAAACACAGAAAATAAAAAATGCAAGAGCATAACACATAAAACACATATACACAGAGATTTCCCTTGGATCCCAAAACCGAGACTACTAGGTTGATTTTTCATTATGTTCCTTTCAATGTTACAATACATATTTATACATGTCGAAGCATCCAACACCATGGACCGAAAACCATCACATCCAAAACCATGGACCGAAAACCATAGGTAGGTCCACCCAACCTAATATAGGGTCCAAAAAAAATTTCTCGGGGCGCTGCCCCAGACCCCATAGGAGGGGCTTTGCCCCCCCTCTAACCCCCCAATTCACTACATAGGTTAGTTGTGGTAAGAATATAACACAACCCAACAATCTCCCACTTGTTTTCTTTCCACAAGAGAGCTTAGTCATATTTCTAGCCCTGAAACGCCCCTTGTTTCTCTACACCAAGAGAACTTCTCAGAGCTCACAAATTTTATCAATGCATCTACATTATTCTTCAAAGTGTCCACCTTTACCAGCAACACCTTTTTGTCTTCTATCATATCCCTCACAA
>APFE030972635.1:17836-40749 GCA_000404065.3 Pinus taeda
GTGAAGAAATGTTGTCTTCACATCCATCTGTTCTACCTCAAAATCAAAAGCAGCAGCAACAGATAAAATTAATCTAATGGAAGTTACCTTGGCAACAAGAGAAAAAATATCACCAAAATCAATTCCCGACACCTGGGAATAACCTTTGCTACCAACCGAGCTTTGTATTTCTCCACCTTCCCTTCTTCATTTGTCTTCTTCTTGAACACCCATTTGCTGCCAATGGGTTTCCTTCCAACCGGAAACTCCACCAGATCCCAAGCCTCATTTTTTGTGCAAAGATGCCATTTCATCAATCATGGCCTCTTTCCAGAGTTTTCCATCCTATGAATCCACTACTTCCTTCACAATTCTAGGATCATCATCAGTAACAGACAAAGCAAAGTTTGAAGAGAAAGTAGATGGACTATACCTTTCTGGCTGCCTTCTTTCTCAAGCTGATCTTCTCACAGTCGGAGTTTGTGGCCCTTCATGTTTTGATTCCTCCTCTGCTACAGATTCTGATTCTTCCTCCTTTAGTTCAAACTCTATCTTCACAGGTTCCTTTGGTTGGACTTCATGTTTAATAACATCTTTCACCTCTCTGAACACCACATCTCAATTGTACGCAACCTTCCTTGTTACTGGGTTCCAAAGCTTATAACCCTTTAAACCATCCTTATACCCAATAAAGATGCACTTTTCAGATTGATTTACTATCCAACTTGGTCCATTTCTCCTTTGGAACATGTACATATGCATCACATCCAAATACCCTCAGATGTGAAGGAGAGGGTTCCTTACCAGTCCATACCTCTTGTGGAGTCTTATCCTCCAACGCTGATGGAAGTGATCTGTTGACCAAGTAACATACTATCTCCACTGCCTCTGCCCATAATTCATGTCCTAACTTGACACCACTTAGCATGCTTCTTGCCCTTTCCATCAACGTCTTGTTCATTATTTCTGCAACTCCATTCTGTTGAGGTGTATATGGAGTAATCTTCTGTCATGCTATACCACACTTCTTACATAATTCTTCAAATCCCTTACTGCAAAACTCTCCACTGTTATCTATCCTCAGCACCTTTATCTTCTTCACTGTCTGATTTTCCACCAGAGCCTTAAATTCTTTAAACCTATCAAAGACTTCAGATTTCTTCTTAAGGAAATATATCCATGTATTCCTTGAGAAGTCATCTATAAATGATACATAGTACACAGACATACCTAGTGATGGAATCTTCATAGGTCCAAACACATCACTGTGCACAAGCTCTAATATTTGTTTCACCCTCTTACTTCCAGAGGGGAAACTCACCTGCTTCCCATATACACAATCTTCACAGAAATCAAAATCCAGAGAGCTATTACTCATACCTTCTACCATACCTTTACCATGAAGTATTCGAAGGCCCTTCTCTCCAATATGTCCGAACCTTTGATGCCACAGCATGGTCTTCTCTCCAAAGACCACTAGATTTTCTGCTCCACTTTCAGGAACCATAGAATTGTTGCACCCATGAACAACAGTGCTATCTTGTAGCTTGTACAAAGTTCCAGTCCGAACTCCCCACATCAATACCAGTGCTCCCCGAACCATATTGTAGGTATCCTTCTTGAACACTATTTTTACACTTGCATCATCCAACTTGCTTACAAAAATCAGATTTCTAGGCAATGTAGGAACATGCAAAACACTCGGACGTGTTCTAACCCTTCCACCTTGCAACTTCAACTTTACTTTTCCGCGACCATTGATTCTAGCCTTCCTATCATCTCCTAAGAAGAAATCACCACCATCGTATTTCTCATACTCGCAAATCCACTCTCTATGGGGAATGAAGTAAAAGGATGCACCTGAGTCAATCAACCATGCCTCATGATATACATGTTCATCTGAGGTGCTTTTTGCCTCTGTAGAAGGAGCATCATCAGATCCCTTTCCTTTATCAGGAGCTTTAGATTTACAATCCCTTTTATAGTGCCCTTCCTTTCCACATTTCCAGTACACCACCTTTACACGTTTTCCTGGAGATTTAGATCTCCCACTCGATGACTTATTTTTATTTTTTTTCTGGGACCATCCTCATACAGACAAGGCATCACCACTCTGGCTCTCCATATTTTTCCACCTCATCTCCTCCATCAGCAAGGACGAGATTATTTCATCAAACTACAAGACAGTTGCATTGCTACCTATTGCAATAACCAGACTATCCCACGAATCTGGTAGAGAACGGAACAAACTGATGCACTTATCTTCATCTAAAATTTTAATATCAACAGATGCTAACTGACTTACCACAGTATTAAATGCATTCAGATGCTCTGTTACCGAGTCTCCATTTCTCATCCTCAGGTTATACATCTTTTTCTGCAGGAACAGATTATTCACCAGAGACTTAGATTGGTACAAAGTCCCTAACTTGTGCCACAAATCCTTCGTCGTAGCTTCCCTTGACACATTCAGCAATACTGAATCTAAGACACAAAATCATATTGTGCTTTTTGCCTTCCGATCCAACTTCTTCCATTCATCATCAGACACTCTCGTTGGTTTAGTACCCAGATCTATCACAATCAACTGATCTTTATCCACCAACAGATCCTCCATCTTGAGTTTCCACAACTCAAAACTATGACCATTAAATTTCTCGATCTCTATCTTTCCACTGCTCACCATCTTCTTTCACCACCAGAATCGATTAGGTAGATCTCCCACTGAACAGGGTCTACCATAGGTCCAAGCGAAACCCCTCAGCAACAAAGGCATCCCCCTGAAGCCAAAACAGCTCTCATACCAAATGTAGGTTTTAACCCGTACAAAAATTACCTGCATACAAATTCTAAAACACAGAAAATAAACAATGCGATAGCATAACACATAAAATACATATAGACAGATATTTCCCCTAGGTGCCAAAACCAGGACTACCAGCTTGATTTTTCATTATGTTCCTTTCAATGTTATAATACATATTTATACATGCCAAAGCATCCAATACCATGGAGCAAAAACCATTGCATCCAAAACCACGGACCAAAAACCATAGGTAGGTCCGCCCAACCTGATATAAGGTCCAAAAAAAAATTTCCCTCAGTGCTACCCCAGACCCCGTAGAGGGGGGCTACCCGCCCCCCTCAAAACCCTTGGACAAGGGGGGCTGTCGCACCCCCACTGCACAATCGGCGCAATGCAAGGGAGCTCTGACCCCCCTCTAACCCCCCGGTTCACTACATAGGTTAGTCATGGAAAGAATATAACACAACCCAACAATCACTGATGGGTTCTCTGCGTACCATCAAATCAAAATCGCACCGAAGGATTGGAGCAAGGCAACCTTCGCAACTGAATGGGGTTGTTTTCAATACACTGTAATGCCATTTCAGTTGACGAATGTGCTTGCTATCTTTTCGCGTGTGGTTGTTGCAGCATTCAACGAATTTATTCATAAGTTCCTAGAGGTATATTTTGATGGTTGGACTATATTTGGGCTGGTTAAGCGCCATGTAGCGACCTTGCTCTTAATGCAGGATACCTGTCGAAGATACCAAATCGCGCTCAATCTCAAGAAGTGTTTGTTCTGTGTTCCTCTTGGAAACCTATTAGGGCATGTGGTTTATAGACAGGGGCTGATGATAGACCCAACGAAGATCATGGTGATTCTGAACTTGGAAGCACCAAGGAATGTGAAATAGTTGCACGCTACTTTGGGACATATGGGATATTACAAAAAGTTTATCAAAATATATACCTAGATCACCGCGTCGATGGAGAAATTGTTGAAGAAGGATGTCACATTCTACTGGAATGATGACAAAAGCTTGGATATATTGAAATAAAGATGGTTACCTTGCCAATTCTAGTCTTCCCAAACTGGAAGAAAGAGCTTCATGTACATGTCAATGCGTCATGTATAGCACTCGTGGCAGTACTAACACAAGATGGTGGAGAAGGCTTGGACCACCCTATTGCATTCGCAAGCCATAGACTATGGTGTATGCACTCTAGAAGTACCGACACTACTTCCTACGAGGCCACTTCAAGATGTATACGGATCACTCCGTGCTAAAGTCCCTGGTTGATAAGCCTATGTTGGGGGGGTGAATCTACATATAGATCTTATTGTTCCAAGAGTATGATTTTGAAGTTGTTGTGAATCCTGGACGATTGAACACGGACCAAAACATCTATCACACATCGAAACATGGGAGGAACCTACTAACTTGGAAGAAGGATTGTCTGACACACAACTATTTGCAATGCGTGTCGCGGATGGTTAGTTTGAGGATATAATACACTTCCTAACAACAAGAATTGCACCAGAAGGATACTTTGTCCATTAAAAGAAGGAATTAGTGGTGCATCTATACAAAAATGGGGACTGATGAGATATTGCGACGGTATGTACCTAAGTTTGAACAAAGAAGCATCCTCGTAGATGCTCATGGGGGCGCCACGAGAGGATATTATTCAGGGAGAGCAACCGCACAAAAGATTATAGCCACCAGGTTGTGGTGGCCAACCCTTCATCGGGATTCAAAATCATATTGAAAGGTGTGTGTTGTATGTCAAAGAATAGGCAGATCATCGTGGAGGGACAAAGTGCCTTTGAATCCACAAATGATGTTGCAACCCTTCAAAAAGTGGGCAATAGATTTTGTAGAACCCATTCAACCCCAAGGGAAGACAAGAGCGAGGTACATTATCATTGCGACGGAGTACTTGACTTGTTGGGTACAATCGCAGCTAGTGAAAGATTGCATAGGCGCGTTGACAGTGAAATTTCTATTTGAGCATGTACTGAAATGATTTGGATGTCCAAGGATCTTGATGAGTGATCATGGTACACACTTTTTGAATGAGACAATCAGCGCACTAACAAAGGAATTTCAAGTGTATCACCAAAAGAGCACACCTTATCACCCATAGGCTAATAGGACAGTGGAGGCATTCAACAAAGTGCTTGAAAATGTGTTGACCAAGGTTTGTAATGCTCAATGAAGTGATTAAGATCTACGCATACCTACAATGCTATGGGCTTAGTGAATGATGTGCAAGAAGTTAACGGGATAGACACCCTTTAGGTTGGTATATAGTGTTGAAGCCGTAATGCATATGGAATACATCGTGCCTCGTCTACGCATAGAAACGCTCACAGGTATGATAGATCGTGGAGCACTGGAAGAGAGACTCACATAGTTGGATGAGCTTGAACAAGAGAGATTTTTTGTTGGATTTCATCAACGGGTCCAAAAGCAGTGCAAAAAAGAGTGGCATGACCAACATATTAAGTTGTGCACCTTTAAGGTGAATGACTTGGTCTTGTTGTATGACAGTAAATTTGATAAATTTCCATGGAAATTTAGAATGCATTGGCTAGGGCCCTATGTTATTAAGGAGATTACCTACGGTTGCGCGGTCTAGTTGGTTAAGATGAATGGAGAACCCTTCCCAGGAAAGGTGAATGGCAGTCACTTGAATCCATACACGAGTGGTTTGACCATGTGACCAAATGAAAGTAGCACAATCTTAGTGCTCTAAGCAGTTGAAAGGAGGAGTGGGACTATAAACTACATTGCCCAGGTTGAGGAACTGTGTGATTTCAGGACTGCGCAAAGCAACGAAGTGTCACAAGGTCTGTGATAGTGCGAAGGTAGTTGTGCTACTCGTGGAAATAGAGCACAAGTCCACCAGAAAGTGAGCGTTAAAGTCACTTCTCGCGATTTGATGGTCAGATTATGGCCAAATGGAGTGGGCAGCTGGCATTTAAGGTGAAATTTATGGGTTTGATTCTTGAAAATTTGTCGTTAATCTAGCATTAATGAGTTGAATGTGGGGGGAACAATTGGATTTGAATTCAAAAACCCCTATAAATCACAGGTCGTTGTCCAGTGAAAAACACTTGACATTTTGAAAATTCAGTTGTTGCGCTATTAGGTGTGTATGAACCTTGTGGATTTTGAGGCTTTGAGAGCAAGTTCAATGTTCGAGAGATTGTTGAAGGAAACACAGGATATCTTGAATAGAATGATGCCAACACCTAAGGAATCTGCACAAGAAATTGTGGTAGTAGAGTGTCGAAGTGATAGTTGAAGTCCCTAAATCACCTAGAACATCGATACCAAAGAAGGATAAGCAGGCTAGCATCCCGGTGTGCTTGTCACCAAGAAACCCACAAAGGACCAAGCTCACTTTGTAGGAAAAGGGGAAGGCCATTAATATTGAGGCAGATGGAGAAGAATCTAAAGAAATCCTAGTGAATGAGGAGCATTTGGAAATGGAAGTTGAAAGCTAGGGTGCAGACCCTATTACCAGGTTACAAGATTATGTTCCTCCGTGCAAAGGCAAAGCCAAGGCGTCGTAGGAAATAGACGAGAGCAAGAGCTCCCTGTAAACTACATTGCTCCCAGTTGACATTTTTTTTGAGGAGCCGCACTTAGGACGGCTTCCTATACTAAAGTTTGAAGATTGGGACCTCGTAGATCACGAGAAATTCCCACATTTAGAAACTGAGCAGCTAATGCAACGACAGATTGACGCAAATACTAGAATGATTAAATTTGAGCCATGGACATGGTTCATGGGTGTAGAGAAAGCTGGGTTTCTCAACCTTCTTTGGTTTTCGCATTACCACCGTGCCCCAGTGACCATCCTCATCATCAGGAAACTGCTCTACTTGGTGCATGATGGGTGTTTTTGGCTGGAGGATCCCATTCCCATCACAGACCACTTGATCCATCAGATCACACGGTTGACTTACTCGAGAAAGGATCCAACCAATATATCAGAAGGAATATGTGGTGAGTTGGCCCTCGCAAAAGCTATGAAGAAGAAATTCAAGTTAGAGAAGAAGAAGCGGGGATATGCCATCTTCAGCATTAACAACCCTACAGTCAATGTAGCAATGCAAATATTAGCAGGGAAGGTGATGCAGAAGTACCATGTGGATGAGGTTCCCACACCAGTGATTGCACTAGCAGCCCAATGCGCTGAAGGAGTCCATTTAAACTGGGCGAATTATCTATGCGGCGAGTTCCTTATGAACTATTGTGAGGCATAGGAGTAGGGCAAGACGTTTCACTACGCATGGCTTCTGTTGTCAATCGTATTGGTGGCATGGGAGCTACCAGAAGACAACCAATTCCATTTAGTTGCGTCGAACCTTCCAGAGGCAATAAAGTATGCTTCATTGTGGGAAACCAAGGTCATTCAATGCATAAAAGAAAGCAAGATCTTTTGGGTCTCGATGGAGATGAGTATCTAGATGGGGATCAATCATAAGCCGCAATTGTCACCCACAGTGTACACTAGTTTGCGGAGCTTTTCAAAGTTCAAAGTGGATTTCCACCATGTCTTTATCAGGGTGCAGAAGGAAGCCTCGAAGACATGGAATAACTTACCATATCTAGCGATTGATGATGTTATATTTGCAGTCCTCGAGTCTTGGCCGCTGGAGTGGCATGCTCCAATAGGCTCCACGGTGGAAATAGACAAGTCTGTCATGCAGCGTAAGAAGGAAGAAACAAAACTCTAAATGGTGCAACTAGATGAGAAGCATAGAAAGGAGGAAGAGGAGGCTAAGGCCCAGGTAGCATGTGATGCCATGAAATTGGTCGAACAACAGAGGATAGGAGGAGAAGAGTGCGAAGGATAGTAGTCATCTTCACTCAGGACTGCAGCAGAAACAGAGGAGCCAAAAAAACAAGGTGGCGTGGACCTGTAGACAACGTCCACCCAACTCAAGTGTTAGCGCCCGCAAGAGAAGGTAGTGCCACAAAAGAAAACCAAGGCGTCAAAGACATCCTTTGACCCAATCACCCTCACTGAGGAGGATTTGCATGATATTGGAGAAACGGTGCGGGATGTCACTGTCGAGGCCCTCTAGTAATTTGAAGAGCAGTAGAAATTGGTATTAAGAGCTCTCCGGACAGAGCTGCAAGAGTTGCAGGCTCGCATTCCACAAGCTGGCACAATGTCCACCAGCCTCGCGATCGGCACTTTAGCTGTTGCAGAGATGTTGCGCACAAGGGTGACCAATGTGATAGTGCTACCAAATGGGGAACTTACTATAAAAAATGAGGTCAATAAGCCCATGGTTAGTAGTCTGAAAGGGGTGGGATTGAATATGGCAACATTCCGTTGAGAGACACTCTACCTCTTGCAGGATGGAGTCACCGCGGAACTTAGGGCCTGAGAAAGTCACACTGGTGATGAGCGAGCAGCGCATTAATATCGACCAGTTGGGCCTGCAGCGCAACGAGGCAATAGAACAGAATAAGAAGATCATGCAGGTAGTGGAGGAAAACTACTGAAAGGTTATGGAGTTGGAAATTCAGGCAGAAGAACCGGTTGAGGCATGCGTCTGCAAGTTGGCCATAGGGGTGCGTGACACTCAAACAAAGATGGCTAGGATTCAGCTGGAGCTGAACCTGCAGATCGCAGAATTGCAGTTGCAGGCTCAACCTTCAACTCCATTGGAATTCAAGGAACAACGTACCACCGCTGTTACAATAGCAATAGCGACGGTCGACAGTGCAATAGTAGACTACACGCGAATTTTTGAACAGTCTTTCGAGGTTCTGACCACCCTGCAGGGGGACCCGAATGTTGAGTGCCTGGAGACAGAGGCACGCGAGCTACAACAACGATATGACGAGGTCAAAGGGACCATGCAGACAGTCGCCCTTACACAAAGGCTTGCACGGATGTAGGAAGCAAAGACGCTTAAGGAACAGTTGGATTCCGCTCAGCACAAAGAAGTTGTCCTAAAAGCACGCCTACATCCATGGATAGATGAGGCATATATGATCACAGCTTCCTTTGAAGGAAATCTTGTGACAAAGCAAGTAGCTAAGCAGAATATTTAGGGTAGTAGTTCACTGGAAATTATTGAGCAGTGAGTGGAAGAAGTCCGGCGTGTAGCCGCTTAGTGTGCTGCCAAGGTTGCGGCCATCCAAATGAAGTTGGGAGGTCTTCGCGCTAAGATCTCCGCACCTATAGAGTGACTTGAGGGCAAGTCACGATGTTTGTGTTGAGGGTCTCTTGGGTGCGAGATCCCCCAAGGGTAGTTTTGGGGCTAAAAGCCCATATTTTGGTCGAATTTTGTAATCCAAATGTAAAGACTTCGCATTTTGTGGTCACGGAGCACGTAGGTGTTAAAGAGTCATAGGGTTGTCTGCCCTTATTTTGGAAATGTAATGTCGGCTGTAAAAGATCTACCCATGGTCCGAAACCATGGGATTATATAAATAGAGCTAAGCTCTAAGTAGTTAGAATAAGGAAGCATCGACATGTAAGAGAGATAGATCTAAAGTAGAAGTCTAAGTCTTGGGTTGTAGCATAGGTAGAGGCTCTCCAGCTAAGTGTGCAGAGGCCTAGAACTCTGCAGCTAAGTGTGCAAACCCCTGCAGTTGAGTGCCCAAGGTGGGTCGAGTCTGTAATCGTCTGGAATTATCAATAAAGAGAAGTATTCTACAATTTTTGCGTCTTTATTTCCTATTTATGCATCTTGTTATGTTGGGTATGAATTTCACTTATAATTCTTATATGATGGGCGAATGTATGTAAATGTGTTGGTTAAGTGAACGCAAGTAAGAACATCTATTTACATGAAGTTAAATAAGATCGGTTAATAAGATAACTAAAACACTTAGCCTAGTTTGGAAGATATCGCAATTTGCTTCCCTAGCAGCGCGAAATTCCCTGAGCCACAATTTAGGGCTGCATGAAAACCAATTGTACCCTTTCACAAAGGTACTAAAGGGTGGAAAGAAGACTAAGCAACCTGCGTGAAGACATGTATAGCTAGAATAAACCGACATCACAACCATCTCAACGGTGCGGAAACTTGGTTCTAGCATCCCCTCATACGACTTCAGGTGAGACTTCAATCCGCGCTCCGTGGGTTGATGCCGAAAGGGCTAGTAGTGTAGGGATCTGTTTGCCTAACTAATGTTGAACCTGGATCACGCCCCCTCAAGCTAACAAGTAGTAAAGAAAAATTATATCGTAACTCACTCACTCAAACATCACATATCTCCTCCTCCTCATTTTTTATCTTTTTTTCCATCCAGATCTTCTTCCATTGAAAATATTTGGAGGACATATGAATATAATTCAATTCTAATTAAAAATAACAAACATATCATAACTTAATTTCTCGTCAGTTTTGCGCGCGCCTTTAAACTATTTCTTTATTTCATTAAAAAATTAAATCTTAAGCAAACGGAAGTAAAAACAACAAATTTATAGTATTTATAATCACATTAATATTATTTACTTTGACTTATCTGAGTTTCACCTCTTTACATGAATAAACAATTATTTTAAGAATCAAAAAATGAATTAATCACAGTATTGTTAACCAGTATAATATATTTTCCATTGTTTAAATGACTTTTGCTAATAGAAGCATTTATTCTCAAAATATATATATATTTCAACGCCGTAAAAGTTTTTGAATAGCATGGAGAAGTTATGTACAACATTTACCAAAATTTTATACCAAAGAATTTAAATTATTACACACACGCATTAGTTCACGCATTAAACTATTGAGGAGAGATATTGTGAACAAATATATACATAACTCCCCTAGAAACAATGTACTGTATTTAAATGAGTCGGCAGAGTGACCATTTCCCAAGTTAGTGCGTCCTTTGTTTTCAGATCAGCTCCCCCGTCACAAATCAACACCAGAGTTTGCTTGAATCTCTTTGTTTTGAAGGCAGGCAGGACTGAAAATTACCGTTAATTTATAATAACTCTAATTTCAAGAAACCCAAACAGCCGCCTTTTTTCATTACAAAATCTTGATTTATGTCACACCTCGTGTATAAATAATATATTCTATTTGGCATAGAATTATTCCCATGCCAACACTGTAACACATCTGTAACATTAATACATTCCATGTAGAACGCAGGCGTAACAAGATGACAAGAATCCGATTCTGATCAAATCTCGATGCTAGAATCTGCAACCGATTAATATATATATTTCCATGCCAACCTCTAACGCATCTTAATATTATAACATTTCCTTTGGCATTGAATTTTTCATGCCAAACCTCTAACGCATCTTAATATATATACATTTCCATTTGGCATTGAATTATTTCCATGCCAAACTTCTAACGCATCTGTAATTGAAAATATATATGCATATGAAATCTTACATGTAAGAATAAATAGCTGAATAATAAAATAGTCACAAGGAGACTCAGAGAGCCAGTGAAATCACCACCATCACTCTAAGGTTTTTAGAAACTTTGGAAAGTTGAGAGCCACAATGAGTCTTGTAATGAAAATCGTGATTCTTTTATATCTTTGAGATATCCTTAGAAGAGCCAGAGCCAGTCTGGTCATTATAATCAACATCATTATAATTTTATCCAAAAAAGCCACACCCAAAACTAGTGTTATCATTAAAATCACCATCCTTCTAAATCCGTTAGACACCTTTAAAAAATCCATGTCCATAGCAAAACTTGCCATTAAAATCACCATCACTGTACGTCTCGTAGGTACAGTTAGAAAAACCTAGGGCTAGGACCAAAGCTAGCTTGGTCATTAAAATCATCATCATTCTAAGTCTATATAAAAAATCCAGAGCTATCTTGGCCTTTAAAGTCACAGTCATTCTAAGTCTATATAAACATTCCACAGCTAAATCCACAAATCATCTTGTCTTTAAAATCACCATCTTCAGAAGTTTATATAAAAACCCAAATCTCCTCTTGTGTTTAAAATCGCCATCATTTCAAATCTTGTGGATACCACTAGAAAAGTCGTAACCATACCCAGTGCTATTAGTAACATCATAATTATAAGCCTTCCTGAAACTCTTCAAAAATCTAGAGCTAAAGACAACCCTATCATTATTAAAATCAAGGTGATTGTAATTCTTTTAGCTGATACTCGTTAAAAATCCAGAACCACAACTAGAACTAGTGTGGTCATTAAAATCACTATCGCTAAACATATTTTACATAGATTTAAAAAACCGGAGCAAGAATGATGGCCAGAGACACCGCCATTTCTGTCATAAAAATCACCATCATTATAAAATCCACAACCATATCCATTGTTGCCAATATTGTAGGTCTTTTACATAGCATTATTAGAAGTGTGAGAGCAATAAAAAGTGATATTATTGAAGCCACCATCTGTAGTGTGAAGAGCGGCTGCAGATTGTGAGTGGCAGTGGTGGAAGGAGGCACCACTATGGAAACAAATATATTCTCTTTTAGTTGACCGATCCAGCTGTGCAAGAAAAAGCCCATGGAAAACCGCAACAACATCATTAAGGGTGGAGGCACATCTGCCAATTGCCAATCATATAAATCAACTACCAGATAAGAACATTGATCTACTCCCTCTCCACAAATGATGAGTACCTGATCAATTGGATCAGTGACTCTGTTCTCTAGTGTCTTGAGAAGAATGAAGGAGGCAGAACTAGGATATTTTAACAACCACGACCCACCCACCACACCTAACAGAAAATGATCTATGGCATTTTTAGGAATTTCGATGATGTTGTTGCCTGGCAAGAGCATCTGCATGGCCTTGGCTGAGGTGTTGGAGTTTCCACCTCTGCCTTGAGAGTCTTTATCTGTTGGCACTGCAATGAATAAGAAAAAAAGAGCAACTGTTAAACACGCACATGGCAGCAATAGAATATTAAAGATAAATAGGAGAGTACATTTATTATTAACAAATGATATACATTTACAGTACATTCAAATGACCTTTGGTTTCGTATTACAAGGTCTCTTGGACTTCCATAGTCTATTCAGCTTCCACACTAACCCTTAGAGGATTAAGTGTCCAACATTCCCCCCCCTAATCTGAAGGGTTATGTATGAGTCCAAGAAGAGCGTTGTAATACAAAATGTGCAAAAATGCATGGAAGCACTAGGTTGAATGTGCTATCTGAAATGTTAGTATAAAGGGGTGGTGGTTTAAGGATGACCACCAACACTAGAACGATTAATGCAGTTCCCAGAACTCTTCCAAGTTTGGCATGAAGCTCAAGTCTTCTGCTAGAGGAAGTGCTTCTGATGTTTTGAAGAGGGAAACCTTCAACCATGAAAGGGAGGTCTCACCCCGCATAAAAGGGAGAACTTAACCAGAAAAGGGAAGTCTCAACCTTTGATGGTTTAAGGATGACCAACAACTCTAGAATGCTTAATGCAATTCCTGGAACTCTTCCAAAACTAGCAAGAAGCTGAAGTCTTCTACTAGAGGAAGTGTCCCCAATTCTTTGATGAGGTGTCACGAACTGAAGGCATGCTTAGGGGCATCTTTGTCTCTGGCTACAACTCTGAATCTAGTATGGCAAGTTGTGGCTCAGTCTTGCTTAAGGTGGCTTTGAAGCTTGTAGATGACCAGCATTTCCCCCCTGTCAAATACAAGGTGAGATGATGGAGAAAACTCAACTGCAGGACTGTTCAATACTCTAGAACAAGTTCGGGCATATGACTGAAATATCTTCTTGGTTGTTGATGCCTATTGCCAAGAAGCGATCCATCCAAGATGAATCTTTGTTCTTGCAGGAGGTTTGTTTCTAAAGCATCTATTTGAAGAATGATTGGTTTTATGACAGTTCTTTCATGGATGAAGATCAAAACGGTGATCTTCCAGATGGCCAACTCGGTCACAGTGTTGGAATTTCACAATCTGTTGCTATGGAAGAGGGGTAGAATCTGGAACAGTTGAAGGTGAACTATCATGAAGAAATCTAGCACTCTGAAACTAGATGGTCTTTGAGTAATCTGGAATATGAAAGGAAACCTCCTTGTCATATCCAAGACTTGTTCTATGCTTATTGTGGACAAGTTCTTCCCAAGGTCTGATGATGGGCTTGGGAAATGCAAACTGAATTTCTGCATTTGCATGTAACCTTGCTGCTTTATTAGGCACTGTATTTGAATCAAATTGTTGCTTATGGGAGTATGTTTCATTCTTCTGAAAAGAAACAGGTTCAGAATGATGAATCCTCTATTTTAATTCTTCTTGATGTAGCTGAGATTCAAGATCCAAAAATTCTATCTTGTCTTGTGTATACTGCAGATAGGTTTTAATATCACATAGAGTGTTCTTCTTGATTTTCAATGTATCATGAACTGTGGAGTGTATTATAGTATTTAACAACTCTAATACTTCACCAATTTTATCCATTTTCCAAACAATCAGACCAAAAATGCATTTGTAGAAATAATAATGGTTTTAGAAAATTAATTTTCCAACTTTTCAACATGAATTAATTTGCACTTATGTCTGCTCATGTTCTCACTTCACAATGTCTTGTGCCTCAATTTCTACATAGAAAGCCTGATATTGTTTCCTTAATAGAATGTCCAACTTGACAGGTTTGCAGCCCATAGGCTCTTCTTTTCCAGCAATAACAAGACCCCAACAGAAATGAGATTAACTTCTATATTTCATCTACCATACACCATAAAACACTCGTGCACAATAGCCTTTAATGCATTCAAAGCAAAATACAGTAGTTCCAGGCCATGGAATTTCAATCGTCCCAACTCAATTTTGAATAAGACATAAAACAACATAATCCATACCTTTCTACCTATTCTCTAAGACTTGCACATTCCCCAAGGTTACCTTTATCGCAATCACTCATCATAGTCTGCCTTGGTCACACCACATATCACCCCTTCCGCATCCGATATGTGGCTATCAGAAGTGTTTAAATAACGCTTAAGGGTTTAAAACAGAATCACTCAATCTTTAACACTTTTGCCTTTAAAACCTGGGACACACCACTTTATCACAATACATAGAAATACATTGGAAAACAAAGGAAAACCCCGCTCTAGTAGCATAATCTGGACTTCAAAATTCATACACTCGCTTCTATAAATATTGTTGGGTCTGTCTCTTGAAGCCTTTCCACTGCACCGCTTCCCCCAAACTTCGATCTCCGATCAGCGCTTATCGCTATCGGTTATCAGCGATTGCACTGTCCTTCACACCTAGCCTCTTCCACTTAAAAGTTTCGATCCGACATGGCTTACGGACTCGATGGGTTCTAGATTGCAGTACATCATTCGTTGTGTCCACTCCTAAATCGCATCTCACACTTAGCTCAAGACTAATGTCTTCCTTTGATGTATTGCGCTGTGATATTACTTGTTCCACTTTCGCAATTTAATCCTGACCTTTGACCTTCAGATCCAACAATTGTTGTGCATCAAATCTTCACCTCTCCGCTCTTCTAATTGCTTATGGTTTACGCTATTTCTGCAGTTTTTCATTGTGCACTCCCTCCTGAGCTTGGACTTTGATCCTTCTAATGGATTCAACAATCCATTATGATCCTCCTCTTCTTGTATCTCTCTCTATGTAATCATCGAACTTCACCTGCACACATCTAGAGAAGCCTTCTTTATAGCTAGATTCTTTGTTGGGGTAGCTGGTTTAGCAGCCTTGGCTGGCTTGGCAGCAAGAGCCTTCGTAGAATTGATGGATGGAGTAGTGTTCAATGGATACCAAAAGTTTGAAGCAGATACCAAGGAAACATTTTAATTCCAAAAGATCCCTGTCAATCAACCAATAACGGAATACATGTAAACTCGGCTTTTCACCAATCCGCGGCTTTCACATAGTTCCCAAGGTTTAACTTTATCGAGTTCATTCTTCACCATAGATTTCAATCACATGATCTGACAGTTGATACTCTTTCTGCGATCAATCAGCCTTGCATGACCATCCTCTGTCGTAGATCTGCACTCACAAGATACGACGGTCTTCAGTGATTTCAGAAGGAACACTTGTGTGACGATTACCCATCTGAAACGGTCGTTTTTTCTCTCTCTTCTAGTGGCTACATGTCGTGTGATGAGTGGAATTAGGCGGACTCGTGATATTACCACTTACCACTTTTTATGCCCTTGAAATATTGTTTCCTATGCAAATATAACCTTTTTTGTTGGCTATCTTTCGCGCATCTTCTCTAAGCGATGACCATTAGATCTGTCGATCTATCAATCAGACGGATGTTGCTACCCTTTAGATTTTGACTCAAAATTGTTGGGTTTTCTGCTATTCCACTATAAATTTAACACTTCTGCCAGTTTATATTGGAGTCATGGTTTGGAGGAGCTCCAATACCGGAGTGTGAACTGAAGTGATAGGGACTGAAGTGTGAATGAGGTAATACTACGAAGGAGACGATGATATAGTTAAGCTCGACAAACAACACATAGGCTGGGCTAGGCGAGGAGAATGCGTGGCATTTGAGTTTCAATAGGATTTCCAAGTTCGAAAGCGAAGAAAGACTGAGGTTGTGGTGCCATTCATGGGTGAATCGATTTCAATTTCTGATGGGACTCTTGCAAGTTTTCTGTGGATATGAATTTGAGACTGATGCATTCAAGGGTTTGAAGATGCCTCCTCTAGCGTAGGTACGCTTCCATATTCAAAAGGAATGCTCGTCATTACTAAGGGAAAATTCAAGGTTGCCTTAGAGGTAATAGAGAGATAGGCTTAGATGGCAAAGTCCTAAATTTGACGAGACCACAAGTCAATTCCAAACCAAACTCAAATTGGAGTAGCTATTAACCAAATATGAACTATATGATACAATGCTCACAATAATCTCAATGGATATATAAATACAACCAAAATTTACTGCAGGAGTAATGCTATAACTCAGCATATAAAATTTTAAATTCAATTAATGCATAGAAAAAGAGCGTATCTACCAAGATTTCATGGGGTAGAGAGCCAAATTTACGTTTTGCATTCCAACCGGATGCAAATAGATTCTAGAAAGCGTATTAAGGTGGTTCACGAAATTCAGGGTATGTTATAACATTTAACTCTTGACCAACTCATTCGACAACAAAGATTTTACAGAGATGGCAGTCTAGAACAGAGGTATAGGACTGACATGTATAGAAAGACCACAGAACAACAAGATCACATAAAAAAGTGGCTCATACTTGAGCAGGGCATGAGATCGTTTGCTCTGATACCATGTTAAACACACACATGGCAGCAACATAATATTAAAGATAAACAAGAAAGTACATTTATTATTAACAAATTATATACATTTATAGTACATTCATATAACCTTTGGTTTCGTATTCCAAGGTCTCTTGGATTTCCTTAGTCTATTCAGTTTCCACACTAACCCTTAGAGGATTAGGTGTCCAACAGCAACAATACCCACCTCATCACCAAAACTTTCTTGATTTCTTGATTTTGGTGATCAAAGTTTTGATTCTTGTCACAAGAATTGTTGCAATGTTTGTTTGTATGTATGTATCTCATAATATCTCATAACAGGTGGAGGAGTTCATTTTTTCTCATTTGTTTGACAATAATAATTGAACAAGGCTATCAAAATTTATAACCTATGTGAGAATTGTTCTTAATTCTCACCGTGGCCTGCACCAAATTCGGCAATATATTTAGCGTATCTTTTTTGTTAAGTGTTATTAATTATTGAGTTAAGTTTAATAAATTAGAAATTATAGGGATTATAAAAATGAATTAAGTTGTTATAAATTAGTAAAAAACTTTATAACATATCACCATTTGGTTGTTGCTTCATGTCGTTTATGTTCCACATTGTTCCATGTTCCACATTGACCATATAACAGATATTATTATTTATTAAGGCTTCACAAAAGGTAACAATGTGTGCAAAATATATAACATAATAACAAATATATAATAATAAATAAACATTAATATTTATATGAGAAAATATTTGAAAAGGGTGATCAATAATGATTACATGCAATTCAAATCCTTTTATGCATACACCATATCGTGTGACATCTTATAAATACACCATTTTACTATTTTTTTTACATTATTTTATTATTTTTATTGGTATTATTAGAGGTTTAGAGCGAAAATGTTATTGTTATTTTATGTCTAAACCTGTTTTATTCTATAGGTATTTAAATCACACCATTTTATTACTTTTGATTTTCATTATTTTATTATTATTATTATTGGTATTATTAGAGGTTTAGAGTGAAAAAATTATTCTTTATTTTATGTCCAAACATGTCCTTACTCTAAATAGGTATTTAAATCACTCCATGAAGAGAAATGTGCAAAATGTTAGTTTATATATATAAATTTGTTTGAAAATTAAAATAAAAGTTTATTTTTTAATTAATAAAATCTTATTTATAATTTAATCAATTAAAATTAATATCAGCGTTGTCTTTTTTGAAATTTAATCCATAATTCTTGTATTAGCTTGGTAAAACCTAATAAATTCTTGGAAACCAATTTGATGAAGAGGAAGCATAATTTTCTTCCACTACTTGCGTGTCTCTATATATACAAAATTCAAAAAACCAGTTTCAGTTTTGGGGGACCGCTGAGAGGTGTCGATTATTTTTCTTCCCATGTTTATAAATTAATACAACATCTTATGTTAAGTTTATAAATCATTAATTTTATAAGTTAAACAAAAATTGTATGGATGAATTGTTTAGTTAAACAAAAAATGTGATGATTTCTCTAGTCTCTGGATTTGCACTTGGTGCAAGTCCTTCGATAGTCTGCTTTACTTGGCATAACCATTTCATATCATCATAATGTCATTGGACACTTGTCTTTAGGTGGCTCTTTATCTTTTCTTATTGTTCTAAACCTATTTCAAGGGAAATTTACCAATTCTATAGTGATGATTTGATGCTTTAAGGTTTTGTAATCAATGATCCAAATCTGTTTTCAAATATCACTATAGCATTGTTCACAACAATTAATGTTTGTTAATATAAATGGTTTAATTAAATCACTATTTTTGTCATAAAAATCACCTTCTTTATAAAATCCATAATCATATCCAGTGCTTCCATTGCATGCCTTTTACATAATCTTAGAAGAGTGAGGGCCATAACAAGTGATATCATTTAATCCACCATCTGCAGTGTGAAGAGTCATCGCAGGTCGTGAGTGGTAGTAGTGGAAGAAGACGCCAACATTGAAACATATATATCCTATTTTTGTTGATGGATCCAGTTGTGGAAGAAAAGGCCCATGGCAAACCGCAAGAACATCATTAAGGGTTGAGGCACATCTGCCACAAGCCTATCATATAAGTCAGCAGCCAGATAAGAACACTAATCTTCTCCCTCGTGATATATGATGAGAACATGATCAATTGGACCACTGACTTTGTTCTCCAGCGAGGGGAGAACACAAGAGGTAGAAGCTGGATATTGAAACCTTTCCAATAATACTATTATATAAACCTTCCCAATTTTTGAATTTTGAATTTAGAAATTTATTCTAATGTCAGCTGCTAGATTATCAATTCGAGGGTGGCCTTGTGGAGAGTTGCACGGTTGACATTTAATGCTAAACAAAGGGCCATATCGTGGGTCCACGAACATATTCCAGAGCTAGGTCAAAGAAAAACTACTCAAGGTGGTCGAACAATATGCACCATTGGATCGTATGGGCATCCATGGTCGGTATGGGCTCTTGATCTCTCAGTAGTAGTGGTCCAAACCAATGATCCTAACTATGGAAATTTCCATAACGCTTAGAGGCAGCTATAACCAGGGCCATATTTCAAAATAATGTAGAATTTGAACAATAAAATTACATATACTATTGGAAACTAATTTAAAGATTTAAATTATGATTTAAAATTGTAATTATACTATTGGCCATACATAATATTTTTTTATATATATATAATTTAAACACTTTTATGTGAAAATTATTATTATAATGATTCCATTCACCTTAATACTGCCAAATTGTTATTTTTTTTAAAATCAAGAAGATCCTTCCTTGACAGTACTAGTTACAAATAAATCATATCTATGATAATTCAATTCATGAGGACTGACCACTATTGCAATATCCAATAGTACGTAAGCTTACCGCTCTTTCTAAACCTAGACATCGTAAACATAATTATGGAATTTGGAACCTTGATCCCCAATTGACCTCACCTAGCCATGTCTCCATTTTATTTGGCAAAGGGGTCAGAGAAGATTCTCAGGTTCGAAAATATTTATGCAAAAATTGCCGATACACACAAAAACTAAATCTTCTTGCTAGGGTGAATATATTATAGTTTTTTAAAGCTATGTTTTCACAAGTATTGAAATCAAGGTCTTACCAATAAATAAAGCCTAAATTGATAAAATTCTTGAATTTAAACATTTAGTATTTTTACATTAACAATTCTGAAATTACCATTAATTTATAAACCCTGATTTCAAGAAACCCAAATGGCCACCTTATGTCATTGCAAAATATTGATATAGGTCACTCATGTATAAATATGGAATTGAATATATTCTATCTGGCATAGAATTATTTTTATGCCAAAACTGTAACACATTTATAACAATACATCCCATGCAGAATGCAAGCATAACCGGACAAGAATCGGTTTTTGAAATTTGTACACTAGAATCTCTAATCGATATATTATATATATATATATATATATATATATATATATATATATATATATATATATATTATATATATATATTTCCAATTTGGCATTGAATTATTTTCCATGCCAAAACTATAACACATCTATAATTAAAAACACATATGCATATGGAAGATTACAGTTAAGAATAAATGGCTATATAATAAAACAATCACAAGGAGAGTCGAAGCCAGTAAAATCACCACCATCATTCTAAAAATTTTAGAAACTTTTATAAAGCTGAGAGTGATAGCGAGTCCTGTAATTGAAATTTACATTTCTAAATATCTTTTAAATATTGTTAGAAAATCTAGAGCGAGTCTGGTCATTACAATCAACATCACTATAAGTTTATCAAGAAAAGCCACAACCCAAACTAGTTTTTTCAATAAAATCACAATCCTTCTAAGCCTTTTAGACACCTTTAAAAAATCTAAATCCATAGCCAGACTTGTCATTAAAATCGCCATCATTAGAGTACGTCTCTTAGATACTATTAAAAAATATAGGGCTAGACCCAGAGCTAGCCTGGTCATTAAAATCATCATCATTCTAAGTCCATATAAAAAATCCAGAGCTCTCTTGGCCTTTAAAATCACTGTCATTCTAAGTCTATATAAAAATTCCATAGCTAAATCCAAAGCTCGTCTTGTCTTTAAAATCAGCATCATTGGAAGTCTATATAAACAACCCAAAGCTCGTCTTGTGTTTAAAATCACCATCATTTCAAATCTTGGGGATACCACTTGAAAATCCACAACCATACCTAGTTCTGTAAGTAACATCATAATTATAAGTCTTTTAGAAACTCTTAGAAAAGCTACAACTAAAGACAAACATGGCATTAAAATCAAGGTGATTATAAGTATTTTAGGTAGCCAAGGAAAATTTTAAGGATGGAAGTTTATCTTAAAATTTAGCAACCTTTGCGAATCTTACTAGTCCCTAATATCCAAATTTTAAAATGTATGATGTTAATTTTGTAAAAATGTTTATATTTCTAATTACTTTAGATTAAATAATATATAATATTGGAATTTTTTAAGGTAAAATAATTTTATACTATAGAATTTGGGCGAATTGATTTTTAGAAAAATTGATATTCGTGAACCTTTTTTTGGAAAAAGCATGGAATATTAGCCCACCTACGAATATTAGCCCTTAAAAATTTCCCTAGTACCCTTAAAAAATCTAGAACCAGAACCATAAGTAGTGCGGTCATTAAAATCACTATCGTTAAATGTTCTTTACATAGCCTTAAAAATTCCATAGCAAAAATGAGAGTCAAAGCCACAACCATTTTTTCCTAAAAATCACCTTCATTATAAGATTCAGAACAATATCCATATGCAATGCTGCTAGCCCACGACTTTTACATAACCTTAGAAGAGTGAGATCCATAAAAACTGATATCATTGACGCCACCATCTACAGTGTGAAGAGTTGCCAGAGGTTGTGAGTGGTAGTCGTTGAAGAAGGCACCAAAATTTAAATAGATTTACCCTATTTTTGTTGATGGATCTAGCTTGGGAAGAAGAAGCCCATGGAAGATTGCAAGAATGTCATTGAGGGTTGAGGCGCATCTACCAAATGTCCATCATATAAGTCAACTGCCAGATAGGAACACTAAAATGCTCCCTCACCACAGATGATGAGCACCTGATCAGTTGGATCACTGACTCTGTTCTCCAACAGCAGTTGAATAGAGGAGGTAGAACTCAAATAATAGAACGGTCGTAACAGACTGACGATGCCTGATAGAATATGATCTCTGGCATTTTCCGAGATTCTGATGATCATGTTGCATGCAGGCAAGAGAATTTACATGGCCATGGCCGAGACACTGGAGTTTCCACCTCCACCTCGAGGGTCTGTCGATGATAGCACTGCAATGAATAAGAAAAGGATCAATAATGCCCATGCCATCACCTGAACTTTCTTGATTCTGGTGATCAAAACCTTTACAGACGGTTGCAAAATCTTGATTTCTGTCACAACCTTTTCTTATGTCTATATGTACATCTGTCTATCATATGCTCGTTTTTCTCTCTTTAGTTTGAACAATAATAATTGAACAACATTGTGAGAAGAATTTATATCCCGTGTGAGAATTGCAATTAATTCTCACCGCCCCTACACTGAATTTCAGATATTTATCGATCTTTGTTGTTAGGTATTATTAATTACTGACTTAAGCTTAATAGATTAATAAATTCAAAACTATGCTTGTTATAGAGGATAAGTTAAGTTGTTATAAATTAGTAAGGGTGTAAAACACCTTATGGTTCATATTAGTTAGAGACATTTACTTCTATCAAAATTTTAATAAAAATTGATCTTTGTGATTAGAGTCTTTATCTTCAAAGTATAATCTAATATTATTAAAGAAAAAGAAATAAAAATAATAAAAACTAATATATATGTATTTATATTAAACAATAATATTAAGTAAATTAAATTAAGATAATAA
>APFE030972649.1:0-14200 GCA_000404065.3 Pinus taeda
ACATAGGAAAAATTTCCTTTGTCAAAAATATTGTTGAGTCATCAAAAAGCATTACAAAAATTATATATAATCATACATCTGTGCTTAGTTTGATGAAAAAATTCACCAACAATAAAGAGTTGGTGTGCCCCACCATTACACGGTTTGCCACCAGTTTCATATCTCTTCAATCTCTCTTGAATTCTATGTGGGATGTGAAGAGAATGTTTCTTTCAGAGGAGTGTTGTACTTTGACAATGAGCCACAAACTAGAGGGAGAGGCCATATGCAGATTAGTTTCATACCAGGAAGACTTCTGGGCGAGAGTGCAGGAGGTGTGAACCATTACTGAACATTTGGTAAAGGTTCTTCGATTAGTTGATTATGAGAAGCCCACAATGGGCTGTTTGTATGAGGCCATGGATAGGGCCAAAGAATCCATTTGGGCCTATTACGATGATAAGGGAGATGAGAGGTTTTAGAAACAACTCCTCTTATAGGAAGTGATTGATGAACGATGGAACAACACACTCCATCGTCCCATTCATATTGCAGGCATCTACCTGAACCCTGCATTTTCTTACCCATGTGGGTTCGTATTTGATGCTGAGATCATGGATGGATTCTTAACCTGTGTTCAGAGGATAGTGCGATCTCCAGCAGAAAGTACATAAATATCTAAAGAAATGGAGGCATACAGGATGGCAAGTGGCACATTTGGCTTTGAGATGGTTGTGACTAATAGGACAACTAAAATGCCAAGTATTTTTTAGTTTGTTTCAAATTTCATTCTCTTCAAGTTCATAACTTCATACTTTGCTTCAACTTTCAAATTTCATTTTTTTCTTATGTTTATTTAATTTTTTTTTTTTTGTAATTTTGTTGTAGATGCATGGGGGAGAATGTATGGTGCCTAGGTACTCCATTTATAAAAGTTTACCATTCGAATCCTTAGCCAAACATGTAGCTCATCAGGATGCAAGAGCAATTGGAGTGTATTTGAAAAAATACACAACAAGAAGTGCAATAGTTTAAACTTAAAACTTAAAATATTGCAAAATTTAAAATATTTTTTTGAATTTGTTAAACAATATTTTTTTTATAATATTTATTTCATGATCTTTGTACAGGTTGGAGTCTCAGCGACTTAATGACATGGTCTACGTCTACTACAATCTTTGATTGTGGGTGAGGCAACTTGAGAGGACACCTGATATGGAGTCCATCTCATTGGATGGGATTGACATCGTTGTTGCATGGAGGGTTGATGCCGAGAGGCCTCTCATGGAGTCTGTCGATGATTGGTTAGAGTAGGAGGTAGTGGAAGGCATAGAGGGGGAGGAGGAGGAGCAACAGGAGGAGGAGGTGAAACCACCTACCTTGGCTACCCCTGCCACCAGTAGAGGATGTGGTATACCTCCTATAACTCCTAGTTATTCAACTTCTAGAGCGCAACAGAGTCCACTACCAACTCCACCGACATCAACATCCATAGGAAAAGGGAAAGCTATTGCATTTTCTCGCAAGAGGGGCAGAGGAAATCGGTAGTATTAGTCTATTAAACTTTAGTTATTTTGTTCATTTCATTGTATATGACATTATGACTCATTATCTGAGATACATTATTATATTTTTTGTTGATATTTTGAAGCTGAGTTGGGACTCAGGAGTGAGGAGTCAGGACTTATTATTTACTATTTAGGACATGATTCACTGTTATGTGTGATGTAGCACTATAAATGATGTTACACATCTTATATATTAGTTCTTTTATCATATTTATATGTCAATATATTTATTTTATGCTGTAGATGCTTTAGATATTAAAAAAATTGAAAAAAAAAAAAAGAATATTTTTGTATTTTACCATTTTTTCCGATTATTTCCTCATTTTTACGATTTTTTTTCCAATTTTGTCCCTTGCCGATAATATCCCAATAACTATAACTGTAACATTGGTATATATTTGAGATTATTAATTATTATAAGTTATATAAATTTATGTTTATAATCATAATATTTATTTAAGCGAGTTTAGGCTTTTGTGATTTATATCTAGATTTTAAGAAAATAAAAGATTCAATAATACCTCAAAAGACATTTATCGACCTTTTCGAACCAATCAGGTGTGGTTTATCATGAGGAAAAGAATAATCAAATCTGGAAACAACTTAAATAAGAAGACAAATCATACAGCACCAAAAAATAAAAAATAAATTTAAACTATTACCAGATCTGATTATTGATCTTATCTTGACAAAATCAAGCATAGATACATGTCATTATTCACTTTATACTATAATTTGTCCATTTGTATCCATTTAACTTTTTAGTCTCTAGGTAAATCCATTGGTGAACTCTCTCTCTGTCCATCACCACTTAATAAATAATCACAAATTTATTCATAGTATATATTTATTGGTAAATTTTGTTTCCTTTTTAATTATGTAAATAGTTGGTAAATATAAATAGATATATAAATTAAATATTTGGTAAATATTGATAAATGAAAAAATATGAAAACACTTATTCTTATAAAGTGCAATTTAATTTATAGAAGAAATGACCACGACTATTTTTCCTCGATAATTTTAATCAAAATCTGTCAGATATTTTTAAAAAATTGAGTTTAAATTATCTAATTTATATAATTCAAGTGCTTTAGGGTTTTTCACGCTATTCAATCTATTTATACATTCAAAAATATATTTTGAATAACTAAAAATCTTAATATTATATTACTAAACTTCCTGAATTCCTATATATAAAAAAAAATGCTAGCTATTTCATTTTTAATTAGACTAAACCTAAAGTTATTCCATATTATTTTTAATTATTTATTTATTTAAAATATATTTTTTAAACTAAATTTGCTTTACATTACAAACACAATTTAAATTTTAAATCTCATCTAAAATTAATATACCAAAATAAAATATATTTAAATTAAAAAATAGTTTCATTAAATTACACAAACTAAATTATAAACTTCTATGTTAAATGTACGTCCACCAAATTTATCATCAAATTATTAAAAAAAATTGGTAATTATATGGTTTTTTTGGGTAATTATATGGTAATTATATGGTTTTTTTGGTAATTATATGGTTTTATAAACTTCTATGGTATTATATGGTTTTTATTTTTCTTTTTTTTTTGGGTAATTCTAACCCTGATTTGAATTTGGAATGGTGGTAGTGCACTCATTCTGTGAATTTAAATTTAAAATAATGTAGGGTTAAAATTATCTACTAAATAAAAAATATTATAATATATTTGGAAGGATTACTAATTTATATTATAACTAAAATGTATCATTTTAGGGTTTTTAAGTCTATTTACTTAAAGTGAAATTATTTATAATAATAATAATAAATAAAATTAATTTAAATTTATAAAATAATTTATATTGTTTAGTGTTTATCAAATTTTTAAATATTTTAATTCAATATAATTTTTGCCTCTTACATTAGTTAATTGTTTGCCTCATGCAGATGAAAGAATTTCCATCGAAGCTATTTTTCTTCTGCGAGCTTGCACCTCCTGAGGGTGGACAGACCGCAATTGTTCGCAGTGATAAGGTGGCTAGTGAAATGGAAAGCAAATTCCCGAGCTTCGTTAGCAAAGAAGGGATAGTCACGTGCACATTCATGCCTAAAGCGACGAGAAGCTTCGAAGGATACAACGATCAGAATTGTTTCTCAGAATTGAAGCTCGTGGTTGTAAGCTGGTGTGGATGGCGAACGGAAGTGCGAATATCATAGCAGGGCCGCTTCCTGCGACGAGAAGCTTCGAAGGATACAACGATCAGAAGGTGTGGTTTAACTATATTCCTGGTGCTGTGTACAAAAAAGCTGCGAGTTATAACAGACTTTTATGTGGAGATGGTTCTGCAATTCCGAGCGCAGTAATGGAGGAGAGTGCGAGAGTTATGGACAATGAATGCGTAGAGGTGAAGTGGGAAGCGGGGGACGTGCTGCTCATAGATAACTTGGCTGTAATGCACGCGCGTAGACCTTCGAAGCCACCTCGGCGTGTCTTGGTGGCTCTCTGCGAGTGATATAAATGAAAGGATAGATAACCATTTCGATAAAGTTGGCAATTTGCGCAATGTTGAAATTATGTCCATTGCAAATTTCGAAAATATTACTTACCAAAAAAAAAACTATATTTATAGAGTGTATTGCCATATGAGTTATTTTTTGGTTTTTTAGGTCCTTACGAAATTGGTGGAGTTTTTTGCAAATCTATTCCAAACACCAAAAAACAATAATAAAACTTACTTTTTTATTACTTGTATTTTCCTACCATAATTATACTTATATTATAAGTATACCATTGTATTTATGTTTATGTTTAGAAACAATAATAAAACTTACTTTTTTATTACTTGTATTTTCCTACCATAATTAGGCCGATAGGCCTTTCCTTTGAAAGGGACCTTCGTCGTCCCTTTTGTTCTCCCGCTGACACGTGTCGTCGGCTCCCCTTTCATCCTCGTGCTGACATCTGGCGGCGGGTTTTCAGGTTTCGGGTTTTTTGCAGGTCTGTTGGATAACTCTCCACGCGCCTTATCCTAACCCGCCTTATCCTAACCCGATACGATCGGAATAACCCTGCTGTTTTCCCCGCTGTTTGGCTGTTTGCCTGTTTTCCTGTTTTGCATCCTAACCCGATCGAACATCAATACTCTGCTGTTTTCCCCGCTGTTTGGCTGTTTTCCCGGCTGTTTTGCTGTTTTGCCATGGATGAACTTACCCAACTTACCCACATCAAGTACAGTACCAGAGCACGAGCTGGAAACCCTGAGCCCGCCGCGCAGCTGTTAGGCCGATACTCCTTTGCCTGGATCGTCAATACCGGGAACTGCATCTCCAAAATCGTCCCCAAAGCACAACCAGGCTTCCAAGAGGCAGAGGTAGGAGCATTCCCGAGTCTGTAGAAATTACGTGCAGAGTCTTTTAAGCGGTTTTTTAATGTTTCGCGCAGGGTTTGAATGATTTGCAAGAGTTTATGTTGCTGCTGTTGCATGTAGTTTCTGGCCAATGATCAGATCGGATCAGGTCATCTGAAAGCTTATTTACTTTGGGGCCTCTTTAGGCCGTTGGTTATACAAACAAATTCTCTGTTTTGAGTCATTTTCTTTGAAAATGTGGTAGGGAATTTTGTATCTGTCAGTATTGTGTCAGTATTGTGTGTGTTTGTCTGCCTATTCACATATATGGTTCAATTTAGCGTTGAAATCCTTAATAACCCGTTGAGAATGAATTATCTGTTGCGAAATGTTCTTCGATCTTCAGTTCACTGGTTGAATTTGGTTTTTTCCTATAATTGCGAGATCGTTTTCTTTGTCATGAGGGTCAATAATCATGGAGGTCGTTGAATATTCCCTGATTTGAGTTATTTTGTATATGATTAATTTCATTTATTTGGCTTCTGCTCTGTTTTATATATATGGCATTTGCTTCTGGTCGATCAGTGTATATTGGTATAATGGTAAATTATGAAGGTGACTGAATTCTATTTTTGCAATTAGAGGCTTATGCTCTGTTTTTTTTATGGCATTTGCTTTTGGTCCATCCGTGTTATGGCAAAATTCTGTTTTTTATGGCATTGCTTCTGGTCCATCCTTGTTATGGTAAATTCTGTTGGGGGAGATTGTGAATTCTATTTTTTGCAAATAGAAGCTTCCGCTCTGTTCTTATGGTATTAGAAGATTGTGAATTCTATTTTTTGCAAATAGAAGCTTTTGCTCTGTTCTATAAGACCAAAACCCAAAACTGTAGCTTCAATGAAAATATTTAGTGTAAGCCATTGGCATTGGTTCTGAGCTCTCTTATATGGAGGTACTGGTGATGCAAATATGGTGACCCTGTGAATAGTTGGATTTCCTAGCTGAAAAAAGTGTGGTCAATCAGAGTTCCTTACAGCTTGAGGGTCTTCTCCTCGTTAGACATCTACCAAGATTCCTCAATGAACGATGCCTTGCAAGGTCAAGTTTCAAGTACCTTTTTGTACTCAATGTCAGGCAAAGGAACCAGTAAAGCATTTGTTTTAGAATTTCAAGGCAGCCAAGAGTATATGGAATTGATTAGTTACCAAATGTGTATGTATTTGGTCAGATTGACAGGAGAGATGCTTATGGGTTGGGTATACCCTTGTAAGCAAAGGTCATCTAATTGAAATATGCCATTGCATCTGGACGGTGAATCTATTTTCCTTGCGGAAAACCAAGTGCACATCGGTATTCCATAGTCACCTGATAAAAAATGGTGCTTTCAGAATTACCTCACACTAAGGCCAATCTTAGGAATCTTAGGAGAGATGTGAGAGGCCTCAGTGCTGCTTTGCAAGCAGACCTCATACAATATAACACATTTTACACTCGCAGAAGTTCAAGTCTCTGTGATCACTATCCCTATTTTTGGTAGTTTACAGAATGGCGGACATATTAGTAATCATCCCTTGTTCTTCCATCAATAATAAGAAGATTTGCAAAAACACAACCAAAAATAAAGTTCATTGGAAAAGGATTGCAACATACCTGTAATCCATTTGGAGAACCGTTTGATGTCAAAGCTTCTGAATGCACAGTGGTCACATCTAGCCTTAGAGGGCTAAAGATGCGGACAACTGCGAGACTGTTTGCAGAACTCCTTGCTTTTTGGGGTCTTACACTGTGCAATTTGCCTTGATCTCAGGTATTTCATTTTTTTGGAAACTCCAAATCAGTTATTAAATAGGGAAAGCACAGAAACTCTTTAAATTTTGTAGCTCTTAAACTATAGAAACTCTAAATCAAAACACTGTCAACTGAGTTCCATCATCTATCTTGCATATCTATAAAACCCAAAACAGTGAAACAGATTGCCTCTAGAAAAGAGTTGCAACTCACTTCTTGATCATATTATCTTCCAACAGTTTGAAAATGGCATTCAGACAGGGAAGGCTTTACTCCTTTTTAATGAGTTTCTTACTTTCTGCAAGGCTCTGTGTCATTACCCTGTTTCCAGAAATTATCTTCAGCAAGTTTCACTATGTAATAATGACTTTTTGTCTTGGATTATGATGACTCTTAGTTCCTTTTAGCAGCTTTTTTGATATTGTAACCCAAATCTATGTTTATAGGACTGACTGGTAAAAGATATTCTCTGTTTTCGGAGATTGAAAAATCTCTCTGATATATATACTTTCTCATTTTATAATCTGTGTGGAAAAAGAAGTTGGTTCCAGTAATTGCATCTGCGCCTTTAAAGTACCTACCTGTTTCTTCAATGAAAATATTTAGTGTAAGCCATTGGCATTGGTTCTGAGCTCTCTTATAGATTCTATTGTCACTGTGGCTTGGGATCCAACACCTCGGCAGAACTCCTTCCTTTTTGGGGTCTTACAATGTGCATGTGAAAATTAGAAAATCTGAAACTGAACCTCAAAAATGTCATCAGACCAGGAATTATCTTGTCAACCAGAACCCTGCCTCTGGAACTAAATTTATTGAGCTTATACTTGATGAAGTCAATTTTTAGAGAATGGTCTCTACAGTTTTTCCCTTTGTAGCCTATTTGATTAGAATTAGCAGTAGAATTGAATGTAATCCATGCTCGAGGAATGCCTATAGTTGAAGGAAGAGAAACTTTAATCCTGTTACTGAGAAATTTGCAATGGAAGAGAAACTTACCTTAATCTTCTTAGCAAAGGAATGGTAATTTGTATTTGACTCAAGTCAATGGAGGTGGTTATGATATCATGAAGGTGTTTGTAGGGACCAACATCTCTCACTTCTGAATCCGCATTCACATCACATCTTCTTTGACTAGAATTTTGTGTTGTTGTGAAATTGATGCATTGCAGGTACTCCTATCATAGGAACAAGAAACCTCCTATTAATATTATGGAGACAGCCTTGACACCGAATGCCATTACTCTATTGTTGAATGGTTGCACCGATATTCAACCACTGCTTCAGATAATCGATGTTGGTTCTGTAACCTCATTAAAAACAACATCCTCGCACTTCCATATCACTCTATCTGATGGAACACATCAACATAAGACTTTGCTACCAGCCGCATATGGCCCACAGGGTGTATCTGGAGACATCCAAATTGGCTCGATAATTCTACTTAAAAAATCAGCTTGCACAGTGCTCCAAAGCTCCTCGTAAGACCCAACATTTGAAATTATCCTATTTTAATTTTTCCTTTCTAAATGCTTCTCGCATTTGAAGAAGGAAAATGGAATCTTCATTAATTCATTTCTCATTTGTTTACATAAGGTCCATCCGAGTTGTTGAGCTTGAAGTTGTGTTGCGCTCAGCAGCATTGACGAAGGACACATCGACTCTACTACATGCACAAGCGAGTACATCCCAGTCTAGCTCCTCATCGGCTGCAGATACCTTGCCCGCTGTAGTTACTCCACCAACTACAGGAACAACTACAACAATTCCATTCACGGCACTTAGCCCTTACCGGAAATATTGGTCAATCCAAGGTAGGGCATCGGCAAAAACATCATTGAAGGCTTACACCAATGCACGCGGTTCAGGAAAAGTTTTTGGTTTTGACCTTATCAATCGTGATAGGGAGGAGATCCACCTTTCTGCATTTGCCGCACTGGCCGAATCTCTTTACAATCTCATTCAAGTTGGGCAGCTATACATTGTTTCAAATGGCACAGTGAAAGAAGCAAATCCCATCTACAACCACCTCAACAACAAATGGGAAATTTACTTGTTTGCTGCTTCCACTATCCATCCATGTCCCATAGATGATCCAACGTTCCCTTACCATAACTTTCACTTCAAGACTATTGCTGAAGTAAAAATTGCACCTCCAAATATGAATGTGGATGTCATTGGTGTTGTTACCTCCACTTCACCTGCATCAACAATTCGACGGAAAGATGGAAGTGAAACATTAAGGAAAACACTAATATTAAAAGACAAGTCGGGTTTTAGCATTGATGTAACGTTATGGGGAGACCATTGTGACTATATAGGGCAGAACCTTTCTGAATTCTACTCTTTCGACAACCCACCAATCCTTGCAATCAAAGGAGGTCGGGTTTCTGCCTTTAATGGCACCACAATAGGGACAATACCAACAAGCACTCTCATAATAAATCCACAAGTTGAAGAAACTCAACAACTACATGCATGGTTCCGTGAAACAGGTTACAGCTCCTCTTCTCCATCTTTGAGTAGGAATTATGGTGTTGCTTCAAAACGTGCCCTACCACGGAAGACGCTTTCCGAAATTTCCAGCATGCAACTCTCCGATAAAGCAATCTGGGTTGCAGTTCGAGCAACAATTACTGCTCTTGATATGGACGACTTCTACTTTCTAGCATGTCCACTAGATTTTAATGGAAAACAATGCATGAAAAAGGTTGTGGAGCATTCTAACAATCTTTGGCATTGTACAAAATGTAACGGTTCCTTTCCTGAATGTGACTACCGGTACAAACTTAAGGTTGAACTACATGACCACACCGGGACTCTGCAGAATGTCACAGTTTTCAATGATGCAGGAAACGAACTCATGGGCATCACAGCAAAAGACTTGTTTCTTCTTTCCATTGAACCAAGTGATATGCAAGAAATTTGTGGCCGAATCTCAGGACAACGTTTCAAACTAACACTTTCCATTAAATCAGACTACTTCAACGATGTTCAACGCTTGCAACCAATATTGGTCAATTCAGAAGAAATTCAATATGCCTCCGCATGCAAGGAAGTACTCACTGAGATTCAACGATTGTCCACTTCAGAACGACCTATTGTTCGCCGCCTGTGAATTGCTCTTTCAATCTCTTGGAACACGCCTACTTGTACATAAACAATCATTTCTGCACATCCCTTGTCTGCTATTGTTGTAAATTACACACCCATGTTATTATGCTGCAAGCTGTAGCTTTCAGTTCAAATACTCTCTTCCAGTTATTCCAAATTATGTATGTTTGTCGTTTACATTTTAATAATATACATAGTAGGCTTTGTAAAGAGTTACTACATATGTTTCTCATTCGTTGACTACATGCTATACATCAATCTCTTGCTAACTAATCTATTCATTCTATATCACTCGTATTTGCATGTTTTTCCTTCAATCTAATCTACCTACCTTTGCTGATGTCGAAATAAAAAATAGTAATTCTATGTTTAAATAAAAAAAAATTAATTCTGTTACTTGGATCATCCAGTCTTTCTCAGTTCTCGTATGAACTGCCACATATTTGGGTATTGGGTAGAAATATGAAGGGAACCATCTATCTTTTGTTCGGAGTTATGTGCTTTTTGTGACCCGTATATGCCCAAACAAGAAAAACTGCAGAAACTTGAAAGCACGGCCCATGTTTCCTCCATGGTATAGCATTGTACAAATGTAACGATACCTTCCTATAATGTGACTACCAGTACAGACTTAAAAGTGAACTACATGACCACAGCATAAATCTACAGAACGTCACACTTTTCAAGGATGCAAGAAACGAGCTCATGTGCATCACGACAAACGACTTGGTCCTTCTTTCTATCGAACCAGTGGTCTGCATTAAATTTGTGGCCGAATTTTAGAACGATCCTTCCAACTAACACTTTGCATTAAAGCATATTTTTCCCAACGGTATTCAACGCTTGCAACTAATACTGCTCAAGTAAAATACTTCAAGTGTCTACAAACACGACTCCTTGTACATAAACAAACATATCCGCACAACTCATTGTCTCATAGTGTTGTAAATTACACACCCATGTTATTACGACACAAACTTCAACTTCACTATAAATACTCTCTTCCAAACCTTCCGAAATACAAAAGTTTGCCATCTACCCTTTAATAATATAGGTATCAAAATTTGCAAACACTTACTAGATATGTTTCTCGTTCATTGTCTACATGCTATACAATGATCTCTTGCTTGCTAATCTATTTACTTTATCGTTCAAACATGCCAAACAAAAAAACAATTGAAGAAGAAGGAAGCAACATATTTTTTATCTTGCTTCTCTCCTTTCAATGTTAGACGCCAAAACAACTTACAATTTTATATCAATCCTAATTGCATGTTTTCCCTTCTACCTAGTCTACCTAGAAAAAAGTTATTTCTAATACTTGTACTACATTCTCCAAACATGCACTACTCATTATGCAAAACTAACAATATTTATTTGTACTTGTTTAGATATGCCAACAAACAATCAAGTTGCAGCCAAAAACGAGCGGCGCCGTCTTCTTTATGCACAACAAAAGGATAGGATAAATGCACGACGTCGACTACTTTATGAAAATCGCAACAACCCTACTACTTCCTCTACATCCCTTCCCACCTCAAATGCACTCCCAACTATACAAACCAGCCCACCTCACATTCATCAATCCCACTATAACCCTCCCCTTACTAATGAACATCGTCGCTTTCGAGAGAGGATTGATGGACTTTCTAACTTGCATGTTTGCACAATATGCAAGGAAGCATACCCAGGAATGAAAACAAAGCTTTTCCATGGTAGACTCTCTTGTTTTCGTTGTGCGTCATCCAAATCAGCCAGTCGGTTTTCTGAACTAAACAACATGGACCCTGGAGAACAACCCTATGTCCTTCACCAGTTAAGACAGGTTGAAGAAATGCTCATTGCACGTGTCAACCCCATTCTACAAGTCACTCATTCCCGTGGTGGTCAATACAAATATAGTGGCCATACAATTAGTTTTCCTCAAGACATCACTACTATTGCTAAATACTTACCCCGAATGCTCTCTGACTTAGACATCCTCATTGTCAAAAGGCAAACTCCATCTGAAAAAGCTTACGACTTCTTCGTTTGCAAATCCCACGTCCTTGCAGCCCTTGAATACAAAATAAAAAATGACCCTTACTACCATGATGTTCAATTCAATTCATCTGCACTTTCTATGTTGCCAAATCACCCTACAGACATTTCTTCCCTTCTCAATAATGTAACCACGTCCTCTTTCGAACCCCATCAAAACACTGCTGATTCTACGTCTGATACTAATGTCATGCTACCTCCATCAGAAATCCAACCCTCTTCTTTCGTCCCAGTCCTCCCAAATTCATGCACTGAGCTCGAGCACATTCGTAACTATTTGCAATTGCCCCATTCAAATTCAACAAGCTCTATCGATTGGCCTCCAATATCTTTAACTGCTATAAATGAATACAACACCATCGGCCTCTTTGCCATGGCATTCCCCACACTCTTCCCTACAGGAAACGCAATGATCATGCAACCAAGACTTACGAAAGTTGAAATGCATGAATATGCTTTACACTTGCTGCACTATCATGATAACCGCTTCGGCCAACACCCAAGATTCCGCTATTATCTTTATAACATTCTATTGCGCCACCGTAGCCAAGCAACAGCTAATGTTTTCGTGAAAAAGTTCATTGACAACAACTTGCCAACAACGGTTTCAGATCTACGCCAATGTCTGCATGCTTCTCCCGAATCAAAATTACCAGAGCAAATAATGCGGTTCGGTTCAGCCCTACGAGGAACAGGGTCTTTCTGGAACAAACGCCGGTCTGAGCTGACTGACATGATCACGCAAATAGGAAGCCCAACCTTCTTCTTCACTCTCAGTGCAGCTGATACTAAATGGCATGACTTGCACGCAATTATGCCCAACAGTGTTCCTTCCAATTCAGTCAACCCCTTCCAATGGAAAATTCAGAACGTAATTAAAAACCCACATCTAACAGCCCAATATATGCATTGCAGATTCACAATTTTCCTTGAAGAAATCCTACAAAAAGGGCTCCATGCAATTGACTACTGGTGCAGGTATTAATTAATATCCATTACTCTCTACATTAATTTTATACATCGTACATATATGTATTGTCCATATGTAAACTTCATATTATTTTCAGATACGAATGGCAACATCGAGGATCCGCACACATTCATGGTTTCCTATGGCTACAAAATGCACCAGACATGGACACACTAGATTGGGACAATGCACTAGAAGTTGCTAATGCGAAGAACTATTTCGACCACTATGTAACTGCCTGGAATCCACGCCAAGCAGAACACCGAAATATTCCACTTCACCAATCAACAATTAATAACCCATGTCTTCTTGACACAGCATCAATATTCGCGTCCAATCAGTCTGAAGACTATGCAGAGCTCGTCAACTGCGTTCAACGTCATACAAAATGTCATGAATCTTCTTGTCTTCGTAAGAAAGACAATGTACTTAGCTGCCGCTATGGAGTACCATGGGAGTTGAATTCCACTTCTTCACTTTTCATTGATGATAAAGGTCATAAAACCTACGTCCCTGCTCGCAATGATGAAAGGTTAAATATTCACAATGCCGACCTCCTCTCTATTTGGAGAGCAAATGTTGATTGCCAACCAGTCATTTCTCGCCATGCTGTGTTAAAATACATTTCAAAGTATGCAGCAAAAGCAAAAACAAGATCTGAAAGCTACCGTCAAATGCTATCACGGCTATCAGCAAGTGCACTTCCAGAAGCTCCTACTGCTGCTGTCATCCGAAAACTCCTTACAGAAACAATTGCTGATAGAGACATCGGTGCACAAGAAATATGCCATATGTTACAAAAGCTACCTCTTTCTCTCTGCAGCCGTACCTTTCGTTCTTTGAATGTCAACAGGGCTGTTTTCAGACGTGTTTCACAAGACAGTGACAATCCCAGATCAACACCAAACTTTATCGTTGCATATATGAACAGACCTGCCTCATTAGAATCACTGCCCCTCCTTGAAGCTGCATGTTCGTGGTCATATTCTGCCCAACGGAGGAATAACCAATGGAAACACATATTCCCCCCAATGATTGTACATGTCTTGCCCTATTACAATGTCATTCCTTCCTCTGCTAATCCTTCTTATGCCACCTTCTGCTGGAGTGAATTACTATTGTATTTCCCCTTCCGAACACTCCCTGATGACATTGGTTCAACTGATGCAGAAATTATCGCCCACTGGGAACAAATAAAAGGTACATATACACCATGGCATGTCCATCGAGAAAATGAACACCCACAAAGCCCACCTACTGAAGATGAAACTACTGCAAACACCCCTCCTGCTTCCATGCAGATGAATGAATGGCAAATCCTCTCTCAGCTGCACCCAGGTCACAATATTGCACTTGATGACCTCGACATGATTGGCTACCGCGACTTCGATGTCAACCACAATTGGTCACACAATAGT